>BOPN01000800.1:5000-7500 GCA_017312705.2 Penaeus japonicus
GATAATAACAATAGCTATAATGATAAATCATGATAATGATAATTATCATCTTAATGATGATAACGATGATAGTGATAATTACATTAATATTAGTAACGATAATAGTGATGCTCACAATGAAAATGATAATACAACTACGAATGATGATGATGTTGATAATAATAATGATGATAATGAGGATGATATTAGCAACAATGATGATGATAACAATAATATTGATAATAATAATGATAAGAGTGCTTCATGCTATGATGACAATGATAATTATCATAGAATGATAATCATAACGGTGATGAAAATAAAAACAAAAACAAGAACAAAAAAATAATAATAATAAAGATAACGTAAAGCTTAAAAACATAACATGAGAGAAAGATGCAGAAGAAAGAAGAGAAAAATGAGGAAGAGGAAGAAGGAGGATTCGAAAGAAGAAAAAGAAAGAAGAAGAAGACGAAGAAGAAATAAGAAAATGAAGCAGAGGAAAAGTAGGAAGAAGACGAAAATGAAAGAAGAAGAAGAAGAAAAAAAGAAGCAGAAGAAAGAGGGGAAAAAGGAAGAGAAGAAAGATCAAGAAGACGAAGGAGAAAAAAGAGGAAGAAGTAGAAGGAATAGTAGAAGTTGAAGGAGAGAAAGAAGTAGTAGAAGAAGAAAAAGAAGAAGAAGAGAAAAGACGAATAAGAAAGAAGAATAGGAAGACGGAGAATAAGAATAAGAAAGAAGAAGAAAGAAAGAAATGGATGGAGAAAGAAGAAGAAGAAGAAGAAAGAAGAAGTGGAAGAAGAAAGAAGGAGTGGAAGAAGAAAGAAGAAGTGGAAGAAGAGAGACGAATAAAGAAGAAGGGAAAGAAGAATAAGAAAAAAAAGGAAAAAAAATAAGAAAGAAGAAGAATAAAGGAGAGAAAAGAATAAGAAAGAAGAAGAAAAAAAAAGATAGAATAAGAGAAAAGGAAAAAAAAGAAATGAAAAAGAAACAGAAGGAAAAAATAAATAAGAAAAAGAAGGAATAGAAAGAGGAGAAATTGCGAAGGAAGAGGAAGGAAGAATTCGCCCGAAATTCCGTGGGTTTCTTGAGCAGTTCTCTTCAAAACACGGGGTGATGAATGAGGAGGAGGGGAGGTAGTAGGGGGAAGAAGAGTAGGGGGAGTGAGGGGAGTGGGGAGACGAGAGAGGAAAGGAGGGAGAGGGATGAGGGAAAGGGGAAAGGAGGGAGAGGGATGGCTGGAAAGTGGGGGAAAGGAGGGGGCAAGGAGTGGGAGAGGGAGGAGGGAAAGGGGAAAGGAGGGAGAGGGAGGAGAGAAAGGGGAAAGGAGGGAGAGGGATGAGGAGATGGGAAAAGAGGGAGAGGGATGAGGAAAGAGGAAAGGAGGGAGAGGGAGAGAAAGAATGGGAGAGGGAAAGGGAAGGAGGAGGAAAAAGGAAAGGAAGGAGTAGGGAAGAGAAGAGGAGAATAGGAGGGGGGATGGGGAAAGGAAGGAGAGGATGGGAGGGGAAGGAATGAGGGAGGAGAGAGAGGGGAGGTAATGGGTAGGGGGTGAGAAAAGGAAGGAAGGGAAAAGAGGAGGAGAGGGAGGAAGGAATGGAGTGGAATGGGAGGAGAGAAACAGATGAAAGGTCAGGAGAAGAGAGGGGGAGGGAAATGAGTGAGAAAATGAGGGGAAATTGAGTGAGATAGAGGAAAAGGAGGGAGGGGGAGGTAAGATAGAGATAGATAGATAGATAGAGAGAGAGAGAGAGAGAGAGAGAGAGAGAGAGAGAGAGAGAGAGAGAGAGAGAGAGAGAGAGAGAGAGAGAGAGAGAGAGAGAATGAGAGAGGGAGAGAGAGAGAGAGAGAGAGAGAGAGAAGGAGAGAGAGAGAGAGGGAGAGAGAGAGAGAGAGAGAGAGAGAGAGAGAGAGAGAGAGAGAGAGAGAGAGAGAGAGAGAGAGAGAGACAGATAGATAGAGAGAAACTGAGATATGCAGAGGAGAGCAGAGATAATAGTGGAGGAAGGGAGGAGAGAGGAAAGAGGGGAGAGAGGAAGGGGAAAAGAGGAGGTGAGGGCTAGAGGTTTTTCCGGGTGGGCAAACATGATATATAACGCCAGCAAAAGGGTAATTTCGCTGTCATTTCCCCTCGTGTACGTGTGTGTATGTGTGTGTGTAAAGACGTTCCTTACAGGGATAGGAGGGAAGGGGGCGGCAGGGGGGAGGGGGAGAGGGAGGGGGTGCCTTTTTGAAGGCGAGTTTTTGCTTTATTTTTCCCGCCTCATATTCTGAAGCAGATACATGCACACGCATTCAAACATGCACCCATGCAGCTGTACAGACAAACGAGAAAGCATAGATGAATACAGACACAGACACACAGAGTATAAAACACACACACAGGTAAACGCATAGAAATGCATGGAAACCCTAAGATATTTACATAGATATCAAAACCACTAACATACATACATATACACAAAAATACACACTATTTTTCATCTAAACACATACACACACATACTAACAAACACTAACA
>BOPN01000800.1:52500-60000 GCA_017312705.2 Penaeus japonicus
CGAAGCCAACACGAACGCTTAGTATGGTAATGTCAGGACGAGAGAATTTTATGTGAGTGTCCTACAGTATACATTAATCAAAGGACCCGCATCTATCCATGATTTGAACATACGTACACACATGCACACACACACACATACACACATGCACACATACACATACACACACACACAGACACACACATACACCGATTTACACAGATACGAACTAGAAGCAGAAATCCAAACATAGGAATGAATAGGAGGAAGAAAAGACGTGCAATAAAGCAGAGAGAGAGGAAGGAGCACAGGAAAGAGAAAGAAGGGGGAGGGGAGGGGAGAAGGAGGGAAGGGGGAAGGGTAGGGGAGAATGAAGGAAGGGGAGGGGAGAATGAGGGATGGGGAGGGGAGAAGGAGGGAAGGAGTGGATGGGGAGGGGAGAGGGAGGGGGAAGGAGGGAAGGGGAGGGGAGAAGGGAGGGATGGGAAGGAGAGGGAGGGAAGGGGGAGGGGAGAAGGAGTGGATGGGGAGGGGAGAAGGGAGGGATGGGGGAGGGGAGAAGGAGGTAAGGGGAGGGGAGAAGGAGGGAAGGGGAGTGGTAGGGAGAAAGAAGGAGGGATGGGGAGGGGAGGGAGAGGGGAGGGGGAAGGGAGGGAATGGGAGGGGGAGAAGGAGGGATGGGGAGGGGAGAAGGAGGGAAGGGGAGGGGAGAAGGAGGGATGGGGAGGGGAGAAGGAGGGATGGGGAGGGAGAGGTAGGGATTCGGAGGGGAGAATGAGGGAAGGGGAGGGAAGAATGAGGGAAGGGAAAGGGAGAAAGATGGATGGGAAGGGGAGATGGGGGAGGGGAGGTGAAAAGGAGATATGGGGAGGGGAGAAGGTGGAAACTGGAGGGGAGGAAAAGGAGGAAAGGGGAGGGGAGAAGGAGTGAAGGGGAAGGAAGGGAAGGGAAAGGGAAGGAAGTGGAGGGGAGAAGGAGGGATTGGGAAAAGATAAGGAGGGGGGAGAAGAAGAAGGGGAGGGGAGAAGAAGGGGAAGGGAGAGAGGAAGGATAGACTGTGATAGGGAGGGGAGAAAGAGGGATGGGGAGGAGAGAATGAGGGATGGAAAGGGGAGAAGGAGGGAAGGGGAGGGGAGAAGGAGGGATGGAGAGGGGAGAAGGAGGGAAGGGGAGGATAGAAGGAGGGAAGGGGAGGGGAGAAGGAGGGATGGAGAGGAGAGAAGGAGGGATGGGGAGGGGAGAGGGAGGGATGGGGAGGGGAGAAGGGGGGATGGGTATGGGAGAAGGAGGAAACTGGAGGGGAGGAAAAGGAGGAAAAGGGAGGGGAGAAGGAGTGAAGGGGAAGGAAAGGGAAGGAAGGAAGTGGAAGGGAGTAGGAGGGAAGTGGAGGGGAGAAGGAGGGATTGGGAGAAGATAAGGAGGGGGGAGAAGAAGAAGGGGAGGGGAGAAGGAGGGGAAGGGAGAGAGGAAGGATAGACAGTGAAAAAAAAGAGAAAAATTGAAGTATGAAAATACATAGAAATATGAGAATTACTCTATTACAAAATAGATAAAAAAAATCTACAAATGAAAAATAAAATGAATATGTAAAGACATTTTTGTAATTACGTAGACAAACAAAGCAACAAAGAGTAAACCATGAGCAAATAAAGAAATGCATAGATAAAAGATTATATGGACAAAACCAAATAGATGAACTATTAAAGGGAAAATAAAGATGACACAGATAGAAAAACAAATAAGAAAATATATAGATAATGGAAACAATTAGAAAGAAAGAAAGAAAAGAGAAAAAATTAAGACTGATGAGAAAGAGAGTGAGAAAAGGAATAAAAGATAGAATTAGTATATAAGAAAATATAGAATAAAAAGAGTGAAAAGGACATGCGAAGAGACAAAAGAAACGAGGGAAAAGACAAAAAAAAGAAAGAAAAAAAAAGAAACGAGGCGATAGAGAGGAGAAAAAATAAAAGAAAACAAAAAAGAAAGAAACAATGGAACGAAAAATATCAAATGGGAAGAAGGAAAAAGAAAGAGGAAAAAAAGAAGATAGTAATATTAAAGGAAGAAACGGAATGGAGGGATAAAAATAAAAAAGGAGGAGCAACAAGACACCGGATAAAGAGAAAGTAAAGAGGAAGGAAAAATAAAAAGAAAGAAAGAAAAAAAGAGAGGGAATAAAGAAAAGAAGAAGTTGGAAGGAAAGAAGAAAGGAAAAGGGAGATACTACAGACAGAGAAGAAGTGAAGCAGTGAAGAGAAAGAAAAGTAAGAAGAGGATAAGAAGAAGAGGGGAGCAAAAGAGAAGAAGAATAGAGGAAAAATGAGAAAATAGAAATAGAAAAAGAGATAGGAAGACGAAGAAGAGAATCAGTAAATGGAAATGAAGGACAAGGAGAAGAAGAAGAAGAAGAGGAACAAAGGAAGAAGACGAAGAAGAAAACAAAGAAGAAGACACAAACGACAAAAGGAATAAGAAAAAGAAGAAGAAAAGATGAAGAAGAAAAAGAAAAGAGAAAAGAAGAAGAGGACAATTAGAAAAAGAAAAAAAAGGAGAAGCAGAAAAAAGCCGAGGAAGGAGGCGGAGTCAGGCAAGGCGAGGGGGGGGGGGGAAGGGCTAAGGGGGTAGGAGGGGGTAGGTGGGTGGGGGAGATCAGGAGGTCGTAATGTGGTCGTAATCCGTCGTTATGATGCGGTTTGTCTTAATTTCCTCTCTCCCTCCCTCCCTCCTTCTTTCCCTTCCCTTCCATCCCCCTTTGTTTATCGCAGATTCCTTCTCAATTCTCCTTTTTCTTAATCTTATTTTTAATCGTGGTCTATACTTTAGGCCTGCCTGTCCTTGGTCGGATTAAATCTCATGGCTTTTCCCCCCTTAGGTCATTCTTCTCCATTATGCTTCGTTCTTCTTTCGGTTTATTTTCTTCTTTCTATTTTCTTCTGCTTCTTCCATTTTCTTTTATTTTTATTTTTTATTTTTTTCTTTCTTTTTTATATATCCTCTGTCTTTTTCGTCTTTTTTTTTTGTTTCTTTTTATTTTCTTATTTTCTTTTATCGTCATTCTCTTTTTATATTCTCATTTTTTTCTCCTTCCTCTTCTACTTCCTCCATTTCTTAGTCATCCTCTTCTTTATCGTCGCTTTTATGAGACTGAACAACAATATCTTCGTATATTATCCTGCACTTTTATAGCTTCATGCTCTCTCTCTCTCTTTCTCTCTCTCTCTCTTTCTTTTCCTCTCTCTCTCTAACCCCTCTCCCCACCCCCTCTGTCTTTCTTTCTCTCTGTCTGCCTATTCGTCTGTCTTTCTCTTTCGCTTGCTCTCTCTCTGTCTGCCTATTCGTCTGTCTTTCTCTCTTTCGCTTGTTCTCTCTCTCTCTCTCTACCTCCCTCCCCCCTTCTCTCTCACACTTTCTTTCTCTCTCTCTTTCTTTTCCTCTCTCTCGCTCTAACCCTTCTCCCCACCCCCTTTCTCTCTCTCTTTGTCTGTTTATTCGTCTATCTTTCTCTCTTTCTCTTGATCTCTCTCTCCCTCCTTCCCTCCCTCCTCCCTCTCTCTCACACTTTCTCTCTCTCTCTCTCTCTCTCTCTCTCTCTCTCTCTCTCTCTCTCTCTCTCTCTCTCTCTCTCTCTCTCTCTCTATCTATCTATCTATCTATCTGTCTATCTATCTATCTTTCTTTTCCTCTCTCTCTCTAACCCCTCTCCCCACCCCCTCTATCTTTCTTTTTCTCTGTCTGTCTATTCGCCTGTCTTTCTCTCTTTCTCTTGCTCTCTCTCTTTCTCTCCCTACCTCCCTTCCCCTCTCTCTCTCACACTTTCTTTCTCTCTCTCACTCTCTCTCTCTCTCTCCATCCCTCCCTCTCTCCCTATCTCCATCTCCCCTTCCTCCTTGTCAATCTCTCCTCTTCTCTCATTTCCTGTTCCTCCCCAATCATCCGTTCCTCCACCTCCTCTACCTTCTCCACCCCTTCAATCATCACTTTTCCCCTCTTCCAGATAACCGATGACAGACCTCTTTTAAGACACAAAGGAACGAAGAAGGGAGATAGAGATAAGGTGCAATAAACGGTGACGTAAGAGAGATGATGATAAAGATGGTGAAATTTGCTGTAGATGGTTAAAGGTTGTGGTATGGAGGGGGGGGGGGGTAGGATGGAAGGGCGAAGAAGGGGGTTGTGTGAAGGGTTGGGAGAGGAAGAGGGAGGGAGAGGGAGGGGAGGAGGAAGGGTGAGAGGGAGGTGGGGAGGGAAGGGGGTAGGGGAGGAGGGGTTGGTGGAGGAAGAGAGAGGGAGAGGGAGGGGAGGAGGAAGGGTGAGAGGGAGGTGGGGAGGGAAGGGGGTGGGGGAGGAAGAGAGAGGGAGAGGGAGGGGAGGAGGAAGGGTGAGAGGGAGGTGGGGAGGGAAGGGGGTAGGGGAGGAGGGGTTGGTGGAGGAAGAGGGAAGGAGAGGGGGGTGGAGGTAAGGTTGTGGGATGGGGAATAAGAGTGGGGGTGAAGGAGGAGATTGGAATAGAGGAGGGAAGGGAAGGGAGAGAGGGAATGTGTGGAGATAAGGGTGAGAGGGAGGTGGGGAGGGAAGGGGGTGGGGGAGGAGGGGTTGGTGGAGGAGGAGGGAGGGAGAGGGAGGGGAGGAGGGAAGGGGGTGGGGGAGGAGGGGAGAGTTGAGAAGGAAGGGAGAGGGGGACGGGGGAGAGGGATGATGAGGGTAGGGAGGTGGGAGTGGGAAGGAGAGCGGAGAGAGGCGAGGAAGGAAGAGATAAAGAGAGGGCAGAGGAAAGGGAAAGGGTGATGAGGAAGGAAGGGGAGGCGGAGACGAGAAATGGCAAAGGAGAAGCAGAGAGAAAGGAAGTGGGAGGAGGAGATGAGGAGAAGAGGATCAGGAGATGGTGTAGGGGAGGGAAGGGGTAGGGGGAGGACAAAAATGAGGAGAAAAGGAAGGGAAAAGAGGGGAAAGGAGGGAAAGAAAGGAATACGCAACGGGAACGAGAGAGGAGGGGAAGAGGGGGGGGGGAGGGAGGAGGAAATTAGGGATGGGGAGGATGAAGGGTGGGGGAAAGGAGAAAGAGAGGGGAAGAGAGAGTTGAGAAGATGACGAGGGAAGGGGGAGGAGAAGGGGAGGGGGACTAATAAAGAGGGGAGGAGAAGGGGAGGGGGACTAATAAAGAGGGGAGGAGAAGGGGAGGGGGACTAATAAAGAGGGGAGGAGAAGGGGAAAGGGAGTAATATAGAGCAGAGGAAGGGGAGAAGGAATGGAAGGAAAGAAAGAATGGGAGGGGAATAGAAGGGGAGGAGGAAAGGGAAAGGGTGGGATGGACAGAGGGAGTGGAAGGGGGAAGGGAGGAAAAGGGAAAAGGAGAGGAGGGGCAGAGAGAAGGGAGGGGGAGGGAGGGGAAGAGCGAAGGGTGGGAAAAGGAGAAGGGAGAGGAAGGGGGAAGTTAAGGCAAGGGAGAAGGAAGGGGAAGACAGAAGGAGGGAAGGGGAAGGGAGAAGGAAGGGGAAAAGAGAGACAAATGTACTGGGTACATGGGAGGCGGGCATGTGTGTTTGTTTACGTTTGTGTTTATTCTGACTCACTCTCTCTACTTTTATTTCGCTCACTCTATCGCCCTTCTTTCTGTGTGACTATGTCAACCTGTCTATCTCTCTCTCAATCTTATGTATCGCGATATCCACCTATTCACTTCTCTATCTCTCCCTAATCACAATATTTCTCTCTCTCTCTTTCTATCCGTCTCTCTCTCTTGTCAAAGTCTCTCTCTCTCTCTCTCTCTCTCTCTCTCTCTCTCTCTCTCTTTCTCTCCGTCTCTCTCTCTTGTCAAAGTCTCTCTCTCTCTCTTTCTTCCCCCTCTCTATTTATTTACCAATCTGTCTATATCTATCCATCTGTCTCTATTTACCCTTTCCTTCCCTCTCACTTTTCCTCCCTCTCTCTCTCTCCCTCTCTCTCTCTCTCCCTCTCTCTCCCTCTCTCTCTCCCTCCCTCCCTCTCTCTCTCTCTCTCTCTCTCTCTCTCTCTCTCTCTCTCTCTCTCTCTCTCTCTCTTTCTCTTTCTCTCTTTCTCTCTCCCTCTCTCTCTCTCTCTCTCTCCATCCGAGGTCTTCTTCTTGAGCTCAGCTTTAGAGATCCTTTCATACTCTTTGGAGGTATTTTAGCCCTTCCCTTTACATCGTCTGATCTATTCATCTCTCCCTCCCTCTTTCTCTCTCCTTTCCCCTTATATGCTCATTCCTCTCTATTTTTACTTAATTTTCTTTCTATCTATCTATCTGTCTATCTATCTATCTATCTATCTATATCTATCTATCTATCTATCTATCTATCTATCTATCTATGTGTCTATCTATCTATCTATCTATCTATCTATATCTATCTATCTATGTGTCTATCTATCTATCTATCTATCTATTTATCTATCTATCTATCTATTAATTTATCTATCTATCCATTTATCTATTAATCTATCTATCTATCAATCTATCCCTCCATCTATCTATCTTTTAATCAATCTATCTATCCATCTATCAATCAGTATATAAAGACATATCCATCCATCCATCTATCTATCTATCTATCTATATATCTATTTATCTATCTATCTATCTATCTATCTATCTATATATATATATATATATATATATATATATATATATCCATATACACAAATATCCATATCTAAATACAAATATGATTACAATAAAAAAAGAAAAAAATAGAAAAGAAAAGAAAAAAAAACCTCCAAATCTCCCCCTCCATTTAGCACAACCACCTCCCCTTCCATCGCAACACATCAAACTACATCTCCGTATGCAATCATCTCCCTGCAACCCGAGTTTGCAACGTGCGCCGCCCGCCCGTCTATTTACCTCCCGCACCTCGCCTCGCCTCGGGTACACGGCGCTGTGGGAAAGGACTTGCATTGTGTTGCGACCTCGTTGCAAGGTGAACGGGGAGAGCTAGCTTGAAGGTGACCAGCCGTACTTGTGAGTGTGAGAGAGTGTGTGTGTGTGGTACAGGTACGTGGTACGTGGTACGATGTACGGGTTCTGGGAATGGAGGGTTGGGTGAATTTGTGGTGGATTCTGGTTTGTTTGGATTTGCGTGTGGTTTTGGATGGTTGTTGTTGGTTGTTGTTGGTTATTTGGGTTGGTTTGGTTATGGTTGTTGTGTTTTATGGTTGGGGGTAGATGTGTGTGGGGGGGGGGAGGTTGTTGGTTAGTTTATTATATTTTGAAGAGATCTGATAAAACATATTATTGGAGTGTGATATGTATATAAATAAACACAGACTGCTGGAAAAAATATAACACACACACATACACACACACCGTACATGTGTACACCTAAGCACTTCCTCGCAAACACTCTGTCGCACACACACACACACACACACACACGCATACACACACACAAACACACACATACATACACACACACACGCACGCAAACACAAACAAACACACACACACAAACACACACACACATACACACACACACGCACGCAAACACAAACAAACACACACAC
>BOPN01000800.1:65000-70000 GCA_017312705.2 Penaeus japonicus
AGTTAAAAGAAAGAGAGAGACAAAGTAAGAGAGAGAGAGAAGGATAGAGAGAGATTATTTATTTATGAGCAATTTTACCATCATAAACCTCCAGCGTTTGTTTTCATGATTTTATAAGCAATAAAAAAGCACAAGAGAAATTGATAATAGCAGTTATTTAGAAATATATGATCACTTAAAGTATTCTTAAATTGCCAAGTACCATTGTTGCAGAATAGATCAACACGAGTTGTTGCGGATGACACATGGCATAAGTGTGAGGGAGAGGTGGGAGCGGGGGGCGGGGGGGGGGGGGGGTTGAAGAGGAGAATAATGCTAGGGGAAAAGGAGGAAGAAATGATGGATGTGAGGGGAGAGGAAGGATGTGAGGTGAAGAAAGGATGTGAGAAGGATGCAAAGGAAGAAGAGGAGTGTGTGTGTGTAAAGAAAGAGGAAGGATATATGAAGAATGAAGAAAAGGAAGAGCGGTTTATAAAGGAAGTATGTAAAGAAAGACAAGGTTTGTGTGAAGAAAGGGGAGGTGTATACAAAGGAAGAAAAAAAGGTATTTGAAGAAGCGTAAGAAGAAGAGTAAGTGGAAACAGAGGAGCAGGTATATGAAGAAAGAGGAAACGGTATGTGAAGAATGATGAGGGGATGCGAAAAAAGAAGAGGGGTGTAAAAGAGAAAGAGACGTGAAAAAAAAGGAGAAGAGGGATGTGTAAGAGAAAGAGACGTGAAAAGAAGAAGAAAAAGAAGAAGAAGAGGAATGCAAAAGAGAAGGGGGCGTGAAAAATAGAAGAGGAATGTAAAAGAGAAGGGGACATGCAAAAAAAGAAGACAAGGGATGTAAAAGAGAAGGGGGCATGAAAATGAAAAAAGAGGTATGTGAAAAAGAGGAAAGAGGACACGTGTGTGTGTGGCAAACTTTTTCCTGTCTAACGTCAAGGAATCCATGTTTAAGGAACTCTAATTAAAGTTTTCCATTGTTTTCCCGTATTTGCGTAGTCCCGTCTTCTCGAAAGTATGATAATGTCCTTTTCTAGTCTCTGCGATGTTTGCTTTCTGTGTCCTGCATGATTTCATGTCCTCTACTCATGGTCATTTTATTTTTATTTTTATTATCATCATCATTATCATTATTATCATCATCATTATCATCATCATCATCATCATCACCATTATCATCATCATCATCATCATCATCATCATCATCATCATTATCATCCTCGTCATGATTTTCACCATCATTATTCTTATTTCCGTCACCATTATTATTATTATCTTTATCATCATTATCATGATGATGACGATGATGATGATATTGATGATAAGGATGATGGTGATGATATTGATGATGATAAAGATAACAATAATGATGATGATGATATTGATGATAATGATGTTGATACTAATGATGATAAGCAGGAGCATGAAAATTACTATTATACTATACTTATCCTCATTATCATCATTATTATTAGAGAGAGAAAGAGAGAGAGAGAGAGAGAGAGAGAGAGAGAGAGAGAGAGAGAGAGAGAGAGAGAGAGAGAGAGAGAGAGAGAGAGAGAGAGAGAGAGAGAGAGAGAGAGAGAGAGGGAGGAAGATGAGGAAACTCAAAGGATTACATAATTGGGGAAAAAAATTAAATAATTTTCCTTTCATGTTTCATAACAATGTAAAGTTCTCTGCTTACGGTTGTAAAGAAGTTACCAACGTTGCTTTTACAAATCTTTCTCTCGCTCCTTAATGGTCTTAATCTTGTCTTTTCTCAACGAATTTCGGCGAGAAAGAAACTTTTTTTAATTTCTTTATTTTATTTATTTTTTTTCTTCATATCAAGATAAGAAAATTTAAATTGAAAAGACGAGATATCATTTTTATTTATTTATTTATTTATTTATTAATATCAAGGTAAGAACATTGAAATTGAAAAGACGAGGTAGATTTTTTAAAAATTTATTTATCATTATTTTTTTAATATCAAGGTAAGAAAATTTAAATTAAAATGACGAGATAGAATTTATAAAGAATGAAATGCGTTATTTAAATATCGTTTATGAAGACACCTATGTGTGTATGCATTATTCTTGTAAGTATATAGAGATATTTCATCAACTACGACAGATACTACTACTGTACTGCAAGAAAAATTGGCAAGAACGAAGATGGTAACATTAATGATAAAGATAATGAGAATAATGTTCTGAATTATTATGCTAAGGATCATAATGGTAATGATGATAATAATGCTAATTATGATAGGGATGATAATAGAAATAAGGATAATAATAATATTCTTAATGATAGCAATAATAATAACAATAATAGTAATAATAATAATGATGGTGATAATAGTAGTTATGATAATAACAATTAGAATAAGGATGATGATAAGGACAACATTAAAAGTTTTTTTTCTTTCTTTCTTTTTTACTGTATCTAAAATATCATCCTTTATCTTATTTTATTTTCATTCATGCATCCAATTTACTGTAACTTGTTAACTGCATTCTCTAAGACCGCAGCTTAACCAAACAAAGACCACAAAGAGGAGAGTGAATTCGCGGAACTAAAGGTCGATCAGTTATGCTTTTTCAGTGAATTGATTTCAAGAAATAAATCTGAATGTATTGAAGCTTATCCAGGTCATTATTCTTTTTTTCTATCTATCTGATTGATGCCTTAATAAAAAAATATATATATATTTGTACTGATGATAGTAATGCTAATACTTACATTATCAATGATAAAGGTGATACTGATATTAGATATGATGAAAATGATAATGATAATGATAATGATTTTGATAGCAAACATAATAAAATAAATAATGCTCATGTTAATGATATGATAACGATAACAACAAGAGCAATAATAGAAATAAAAATTATGATAATAAAAACAAAAACAATAGATGTAAGATAATAGGATTATAAGATGATAAAAAAAACAATGGTGATGATAACAATGGTATCAATAATATTTAAAATAATAAAGACAATATGAATAATGATAATAATGATAACAGCCAGAATATCATTACCAATAATGATGTAAGTGATGCTGAGAGTAGCAACATTAGTAGATGTTTTGATAATAACATAAAATAATAATCAAGATAATTATGATGAAAACTAAAACATTATCAACGATGACAAAATGATGATACTACCAATAATGATAACAGTGTGATAATGATAATGATAACAATGTAATAAGGGTAATGCTGATGACAACAATAATGAAAATAATAATATTAAAAACATAGACACAGCGGATAAGAATATATAGAAAAACGATTTGCGTGCAAGCTTAGAAAGAGGGGAATTGGCCCACATATGATGGGAATATTGAAAGTAAGAAAATTATCAAATGAATAAAGTCTAAAGAAAAAAGCAGTAAGGAAAGCAAAGAAAAAAAAAGGAATGGGAAGAGAAGAAATACACGCATGGACAGTAACAATCAGAAACAGTATAATATAAGGACGAGATAGTAAACCAAATGATGAAATACCGTTTTCACCTAAGTCTTGCTTTTCATATATACAAAATATATTAACCTGGCGCAATTGTTAGTGCAAAATTTAGACGATTCTGGCAATTGTTTCTCTGCCTTTATTTATGCAGTGGTGAAACAACTACATATCATTGTTCATTTTGAAAATTAGAAAAGGCTGTTGCATGTTACATACATCTTTGTAATTGAAACATGAATACATTTGTCCGTAGACTTGTCCCGATAGCGTAGGATTGAACATTGTATCACAAAATATACATTCCCTTGAGTTTAGGATTTTGTACTGGCTGCCTCTTTGCAACAAGCTCTATTAAAACATTAATGATTATTCTATCAGAAATATAATTCCCTTGTGTAGCAGAGAGGATAAAATTACGGTAAGAAAATATTCACTGAAATATAGGAAGGTGTATACATTGTTTTCTAGTTGATATTCAGTAATCGAAAGATAATATTCATAATTACAATTATAGCAATAGCAATAATAACAACAGTAATAATAATAATAATATTTACCAAAAAGTAATAATAATGATGTTAATGATTATAGTGATGATACTAGTAATGACAAGAATTACAATTATAATGATAATAATAATGATGACCATGATGATAGTAATAATGAGAAACATGAGGAAAATAATGTTGATAATGATAATACAAATAATGCTGGTAATGTTAGTACAAATAATGATGATAATGATAATGTAATGAGAATATTAATAATTCTAGGAAAAGGATAAAAAAAAACATAGGTAACAGTGATCATCGCAACAATGATAACTATTGCAATGCTGGTTGAAATAGCAATGATAATTCAATATTATAAATTCCTACGACAATGCTATCACTTAATCTATATCTAATATTAACCAAAATAGAATGCATATTTCAATATAATCTGTGGGATATACACAGTACATTATTCATCCTTTATGTATATTGATTAATCTTACTCGAAGTATCACTAAATAATAATTATTTTTTCTTGCACCTTTTATTCATACTCAAATACACGAAAGAACATCCTGCGCAAGTGTATTGAGTTTATTTTGATCTTTATCGTGTCCCAGCTTGTAAATGAACTGAGGGTTGCTAACTCCGCAGACTTTATTGGGGAACTAGTTCGTTTAACTGAATTCGAAATTAGATTATGCAGCCAGTAAGTATGAAAATGGAATAACACTTACTAAGGTTTACATAATACAGAGCTGAAATTGGTGTTATTGATGATGACTCAGGGTACACCAATAATAGGCTTTCCGATATTGACAACGATGAAATAATTTGTAAAATAGCTATTCATTAAAGTTTCAAATGAATTAGCAAGAAATTGTAACCGACAGAATAGATACGATTGCTTTTATGACATATACAAGTTTACTTTTGTTTTTGTATAAATGGTTTCAGTGTTGTCAATACTAATACTAATACTGAGAATCACCAATTATAGCAATTTTAATAGCAAAGATAGTAATTTTAATTTTAGTTCAACTACTACC
>BOPN01000800.1:75000-77500 GCA_017312705.2 Penaeus japonicus
CGTACTCATACTTACAGCTATTAGACAACAACAACAAGAACAAGAAAAACAACAACAACAACAAAAACGAAACCACTTCAAAAACGAACAAAAAGAACAAAAAAAAAAAAGAAAGTAGTTAAGTTCAAAACAAAGCTGCGAACGAATCCAACGTGTGTTTCCGTCGCTGCAGCTTATCTTGTCATTTAATTACCAAGCTCGCAACAGATTAAGCCGCAAACTCTTTGACATTTATGCTCAATGGTTTGGCCACAGAACCGAAGAGACTCTCCGCTTGAATCAACAGAGGCAGTTTAACAATAGGGCTTCGATGCTCTGCTTTGTCTGTATGTTTATATGTGTATGTGTGCGTGTGTGTGCGTGTAGGTGTGTGTGTGTGTGTGTGTGTGTGTGTGTGTTAGGTGTGGCTGGGTTTAGGTGTATAAGTTTGTGTATGTGTTTACTTATATTGTAAATTCGTGTGTCCATACGTGTCTGTGAGTGTATATTTGTATATGTGTATATCTATGGTCTATATCTGTGTGTGTATGATTCTTCATCAGTGTGTGTGTGACGAAATACTGAAAATTGCCAGGAAAATGTTACTGGAAATTGTTACTATTAGCATCCGCCTCTGCACAGTATGCAAGGATACAAATCCAGGCTGCTAGATCACCAGTAGTTGTGTGATGTTGGATTTACTGTTATTTTCCTTCTGTTCTGTGTCCTTTTGCTTATTGAAAATCTCCTGTTATTCTTTGTTTCTCTCCTTGTTTGCAGAGAACAGATGACAAAGAAAAGAGGGAATAAAGAGGCATGAGGTAAAAATGATATGTTATATCACTTATGAAAGTGAAAGACATATGGAAATATTGGGAAGAAAAGAAAGAAAGAAAAAAGAAAGAAGGAAGGGAAGAAATGGAAAGGGAAGGAAAGAAGGAGAGGAGGAGGAAAGAAAGAAAAAGAAAAGAAAGGAAAACAGAAAGAAGGAAGGGAAGAAATGAAAAGGGATGGAAAGATGGAGAGCAGGAGGAAAGAAAGAAAAAGAAAAGAAAGGAAAAAAAGAAAGAAAGGAGGGTAGAGAAAAAAGAGGAAGAAAGAGGGAAAGATGAAAGAAAGAAAACAAATAGTAAAAACAAAACAAAAGGAAGACAGAGAGAAAATGAATTAAGAGATAAATTTAAACAGAATAATGAAAAAAAAGAAGAGAAGTACCTTTATAATTTATTTGTCTCGGGAATTATCCGTGTTTATCAACAATTGGCATCTCAAGGGGGAACGTTGCTAGAATTCAACATTATTCTTGGATCTGTGTGATTATTGACTACACCAAAAGCTAATCTGATAAGTGGAAGTGCAGATCTTATGTTAATCATGCCGTCTCTCTCTTTTTCTCATTCTCTCTCTCTCTCTTCTCTTGTCTCTCTCTCTCTCTCTCTCTCTCTCTCTCTCTCTCTCTCTCTCTCTCTCTCTCTCTCTCTCTCTCTCTCTCTCTCTCTCTCTCTCTCTATCTCTCTCTCTCTCTCTCTCTCTCTCTCTCTCTCTCTCTCTCTATATATATATATATATATATATATATATATATATATGTATATATATATATATATATATATATATATATATATATATATATATATATATATATATATATATTAATATATATATATATATATATATATATATATATATATATATATATATATATATATATATATATATATATATATGTATATATATATGTGTGTGTGTGTGTGTGTGTGTGTGTGTGTGTGTGTGATATATATATATATATATATATATATATATATATATATATATATATATATATATATATATATATATATATATATATATATATATATATATATTCTCCCTCTCCCCCCACCTTTTTATTTCTTCCATTCCTTCTTTCCATCTCTCCCTCTGCTACAAAGTTTATAGAATAACCAAATTCAACTGATGCAATGTACAATAATTATGATGAAATCCACTTTTATGACAAAAAACATGCACGGTATGATTATAGTAATGGCGAGCTTGATGATGCTAATTTGAATAAAGGAAATAATAATCGTATTATCATAATTGATTCAGTTCCAAAGGATAATTTGATACCACTCATGATAATGTAGATAGTAAATATTAACAACGTTGAACACGTTAATGGTGGCCATGAACGTTTAAGCAAAGCGGTAAAATTCTAATTTGCTCAGTAATGTCTAGAAAGCAGTTTAGTTAAAAAAAAAGAAAAAAAAAAAGAAAGAGAGAGAGAGAAAAAAAGAGAGAGAGAGAGAGAGAGAGAGAGAAAATAAGCATGCAAAATGTAAAGATGAGAATACTAGCAAAGAAGAAGAAAAAAGAAAAGCAATAATATGAAGACGGTTCTTGGAAAAAATAAATAAAGAAAAGAACATGAAAGCAACAACAATGTTAGATCTTATATGATAATTTCATTATCAAAGGTGATAATTAAGTTCTTTTTTTTTAGAATTTGAAGTCCCTTTGAAAACCCTGATTACAA
>BOPN01000800.1:87500-96242 GCA_017312705.2 Penaeus japonicus
TATATGACATTAAACTGAAAATTATGAAATAGAAGTCGGTAATTTTGAGAAAACATATGGAAGAAATGTGAGAATAATAAAAAGGAAGCAGAATTGATTAGAGAAGTAGAGCATGAACTAATTTGAACATAACAGGCTATTATTATCACAACTGTATAGATCGAAAAACAAGTTCTATATCTGGAGAGCACCCGGACTTGAAGGTCTGCAAGGATCTTGGCTGCATGACATCGAAAGCACTAGACAAATATTAGCTTATCTCCACAAGAAATACTTATAAAATAGTGTTCTAATTCGGGGGACAAAAGGTCGAACAATTCTCGTTATGGAACACAAAGGTAAGAGAGCAAATTTGTCAAACTATAGATCAATATCAGGCTCGCCTATACTTTAGAAACTACTTGCAGGAATAATGTCTAAGGAAATACATCAACATTTGAGGCACAAAGCTGTCAAAAAAAAAATCAAATGGAACAAAGGATTAGCTTCTTTCAGACAAGATAATCATAAAAAATTGCAAGGCGAGACTGGAACTGGAACTGAAAATAAAACCTAATTGATAACGGGTGGCCATTTTCTTGGTACTGGGAAGACAGGAAGAGGGATACCCCGAGGAGACAGCTTGTCATCGCTTCTCTCTGTTAATTAGAGATCATATTTCTATATATCAAGTGTCTGGGAAAAGGAAAGCTGAATACAGCTAAGGAAAAAAGGCGTACATCAGTAAAACACCTAATGTTTTCATGTGTGGTAGGACAGAGAAAGAGCTTGATATTTTGGTCATTTCACTTAGGATGAGTATTAATGACATCAGGATGAAATTTGATATCAATAAACTTGGCAATGAAAAGGGAAATGTATGTAAGAAGTGCTGGAATAAGTTTCCATAGCAAAGAAACAATACCTGCAATTGTGGTAAATGCAGGGTACAAGTACCCGGTTGTTTTAGAAGCAGACAGGATCGAGGATGCAGCGATGAAAAAAAATATATATATAGATTCGAATATTTCCAAAGGTTAAAAAGGACATTTTTTTTTCTAGATCAAACGAAAAAAAACATAATCCGTACAATGAATAGCAAATCAGTATCAATAGTCGGATTTAGATCAAGGATAATTAAGTGGACCAAAGAAAACAATGAAACTATGAATAGGAAGACGAGAAAACTCCCTCCGGTATAGAGGTCAATGCACCCACAATCGGATATAGATAGACTTTACTTTAGCAAAAGAGACAGAGGCAGAGGTTTGATCAACATGGGAGATCACATCCCAATGGAGGTTGGAAATTTACGTAAATATATTGCAGAGTCAAGGACAGCTATTGATTGCAGTAAAGAAAGCAGAAATACGGAGCAAAGGAAAAGACAAAGAAGTGATAGACCAGAAGAAAAAAAACTAGCAGAAAAATACGTGGAAAGAAACAGATATGGAAAGTTATTTGATTGGTTGAGAAAAGAGGATACAAAACAGGAAACTGAAGGTCTGCTGATTGCAACACAAGATCAAGCCTTACATGCAAAAAAGAAGAAGAAGAAGAGGAAGAAGAAGAAGAGGAAGAAGAAGAAGAGGAAGAAGAAGAAGAAGAGGAAGAAGAAGAAGAGGAAGAAGAAGAAGAAGAAGACATTGACACAGAATATTAGCAGTATGTGCAAATTATGCTCATATAGTAACAGGGTGTAAAATGTTGGTCCCTCAAATTGCAAAAAAAAATGGAAAAGTAGCAATAGCATTACAATAGAAATTCTGCAAGAAAGAAGCTAAAAATAAAAAATAAAGTATTAGAATGAAATTAGTAAACATTAACAATAATTATGATAGTAGCCATAATGATGATAATAACAAAACTTATAATAAGAAGAAAATAATTAATGATGATGCTAGTAACAAAACTTTTTGGCAAAAGATAAAACCAAGCTTACTGTGGGACATGAAGATCCAAATGCTGTGATCGGGCATTCTTACCCTTAAGTAGTCATGTTCGAAAAGGTCATAAGACTTTGCCATCTGCTTGACGTGACATATGCCTCTGAGACTCGATCAACCCCGAAAAGATACAGAAAAGTTAGAAAATTGCAAACTGAATGACTGACGTTAAAAAAGTTGAGCTGTAAGAAAGTGTTCATAATAACAGTAGTTATTGGAACCTTGGAAACAATAGAAAAGGTCATAGATTGACTGAGTATGGTATAAGTAGATATCAGAGAATGCTGGTTGCAAAAGGCGTGCCTGATTGGTAGTCTAAGAATCATCAGAAGAATAATAGATACCTAAGGATGTAGGAGGTAGCTTGATATCTATTTGTTTTGCCGGCTGTTTATATATAAATGGTGTGGGACAGTATTAAGTTAGAATAGAATTATCATTGATATTGTTATTATCGTGATTAATATTATGATTATTCTATTGTCATTATTATTATCATCATTAATATCATGTTTATTACCATTGTTATTATTATTATTATTATTATTATTATAATTACTTTATCATCATTGTCGTTGATGATATTAATACTGATATTATCATCATTATCATTACCATTGTTATTATTATCATCATCATTTTTTTATTTATATGATTACCATCGTCATCATCAATATCAATATCATTATTGTTGTTGTTGATGATGTCATAACGTGGCTCATGTTAAGACCGATCTACAGTAGGGTCGCTCTTGCGTATGTTGGATTGAGTTTCTGCCGTTTTTTTTTTTTTTTTTTTTTTTTCCTTTAGTCCTCAAGTCCATATCATCACACCCGTAGTGGGTTACTTTTTGTCACATAAGTGCAAAACAGCTTAGCCAGCTTTATATTCTGCACATCGTCTTCACAGTTAGGTCAATTTTCTTTTCCTTCTTTTTTTCTCTCTCTCTCATGTATCTTGTGCCTGTAGTAAACCCATTCTCTGACACTGTCCTGATCTAAGTTGGTCCATTAGAGCATTTTTTTTTCTAGAGTTTTTCATGTTCTTTTTGCTTTTGAACGAATAGTTCTCATAGCACTTTGCCACCAGTGGATAGGTTGGAGGAGGATCACTGATCGTGTTTTTTAGTTTTATTTATTCATTATTATTATTTTTTAAGGTCCGGCGGTGTTGAAAGGGACATGTATGTGCTTTATCAATATAACCCCACAAGCTTTTTGCCTTTTCTTTTGCTGCTTGATTCAGCTAACTCACTGCCTGAAGCGTTTTTGTGTCCGGGTTCCAGTGAAGGATAATAACCCTTACTCTCGTCTTCTCCAGGTCCTTCCTAATACCTGTTGTGTCCAGGAAGTAGGAGTTGATGACCATGAGAAGTGACTATCTGTCTGAACGCTTTATGATATCATTAACCCTGTCCTACCAATCTACCGATCTACCTTCCTGATACCTCTTTTTTTATCTTCAGATTGGGTTTGGTCCTGGGATTAGGTCAGAATCCCAGAACATGACTACATTTCGTTAATAACGCTAATGAGAATAGATAAATATGTATATAGTATCTCTAATCTCTAATTGTACTTCCCAGTTTGAGGTTGTATTAGCTTCTTCTGTCCAGGGTTTAACTAACGGGGAGGTTAGAGGATCTCTTAGCTATTTCGAAAGTAATAGGGATCCAGCTAACTCGTAGCTGTTATTATGTTTATTGCTATAATGTGTACTGTTGTCGTTCTAGCACACCCTTTCCATATTGACTCAATATTTATTCATATCTCTTTACATATTAATGAGTACTTCAGGACCCGTGCGGAGATGTTAGAGTAATCGATTCGGACCCGATGGTATTTTCTCTGTTGGCTTGTGTTCATTTGAAAGGTCTTGGTATTTTGGGCATCTTCGTTGACAGGTGTTTGTACTTTAGTATCTGAATTATCTGAATTTTTCAAAGGTAGGTAAATATTTTATCCTTTATTTTTCGGTGAATATTGGTGTATTACTTCAGTGGCGTCACAAATTCGTACAGTACGCACAGGCACGCACCTGCGCAGACACACACACACACACACACACACGCATACATACACAGACACACACATACACACATACATATATATAAACCCGTGCGCGCTTTCACAAGCACTCAAGCTTGCATTAGTATTTTTGTCTGCATAGCCGTAATAAATGGGCAAATATATTTCCATAATGACCATGACGTATGATGTTTATGATATACAAATCCATTGCAAGGAATATGCAAAAAAAAAAAAAAAAAAAAAAAAAAGTTATTGACGCTGCAGTTCGATAGAGTTTCTTGTGTATTCTAATAAATATTGTAGGTGCTTTGGGGAAAAGGAAATAAAATGTGTGATAGGCAAAATATAACATTATGTAATTCATGATATAAAGTACCTAATACATAGTTTATGATATAAAGAATATATGACATATGATGCATGAAATTACTAATGTGAAAACCACGAAATGCAGGAATGTGAGGTATGTGGGTATGAAATATGAAAAACACAATTCAAGATATAAACGAAATGTAGAAACATGTTTACTGACACACAGAATACTTGAAAATACATAAAGATCTTCATCAATTTTCAACACCACTTCTTTACATTAGAGGTAGACTGGTAATCTATAATAATTTGACTAATAATCTATGATAATTTAATCTACAGACCAGTACTTTAACTAAAATCCCAACCAAGTTTTATGTAATGGGATGCCTTGATATGTTTAATGTTTGGGTAATGGTTTCTAATGGGTAGTCTATGATATCTGTTCCTTGATGTAAGATTTTAGTTAGATTGTAGATTCAGATTTAAAATTTAACACTAGTTATGTTTACCTGTTAAGAAGTAAGTAAGAAAAAGAAAAATCATTAGAAGTTTTGAAAGATTTAGCAAACCCATTTGTCTTTCTCTCCCTTTTCCTCCTCCCCTACCCCATTCACATCATCCACCCCCCCCCCCTACCCCATTCCATTAACATTTCACCATCCTACCTCCCCTCTCCTTTCTTTATCCCCCTGTTCCATAAAGCCCCTCCCCCCCCCCTCCGTCTCCCTACTATCCCACTTCTCTCTCCCTTTTCGTCTCCCCTTTCCCCCTCTGAAACACTCCCCTTACCATCCTCAACCACCTTACCCCTCCCCCCTCCCCTCCGATCCCACTCCACCCTCTCCCCCAAGTCCCAAATTAGTATATCAACCCCCCTTACCCCCCCCCTACATACACCTTCCCCTCCCCCCCTGAACCGCCACCCCTACCCCCCACCCCCCACCCACGATCCCCTCCCTCAACACACACACGAGTTTTCACAAATGACATTAATTATGATAATCCCTCACTAATGAGCGAGGGAAGAACATGGCTCATCATAAAACCGCTCTACCGTTTCCTTTATTACAGTTCCTCCAAACAGCATGGCCATCCTAAGCCAAGCCAAAGTGGAAGTTAGCGGCGTTATAGGACCTTATCCTGTAGGAGGCACTCTGGTCCTCACCTGTCAAGTACGTGGAGGTAAGTGAGATGTTGTGTCATGTCAACTAAGGCTTGTGGTTAACATGTCAAGTTTTGGATAAGGTTGGTATGTTTCTTACGTTCTTTCTATGTATTGTTTGTTTGTTATTTTTCGTATTTGAGGATTGATATGTTTATTGTCTTTATCGTTTATTTTTTTCATGATGATAACAGTAATGATGGTAATAAGGATAATGAATATAATCAATATAATGCTGGTGATAATGATGTCTCATTTTTTTTTTATGATCATTATTATAATAAACATTATCATCATTATTATGATAAACATTATCATCATTATTATAATAAACATTATCATCATTATTATGATAAACATTATCATCATTATGATGATTGTTGTTATTATGATTATCATTATTACCATTACTATTTTCATTATTTTCATGATCATTATCATCATTAACATGGTTATCAATATTGTTATCATCATCATCATTATTATTATCATTATGGCTACTATCATAAATATTATTAATGTTTACTATATGCATCATTATCATTACTATCATTATCAACATTATGACGATCATTACCAGAATTATTTGTCACTGGAAAGGAGAAGTTCATATTTAAATACATGTCATTACCTACGAGTATTTGAAGTGTTTGGACCTTATTCAATGCTTATGAGATGAGTGTGTTTTTGTTCCACTTGCTCTCAGGCATGGGACGGTCAGCTCACCATTCAGAACTCGTCACGCGAACGCAGGACCCAACTCACGTTAGGACTGTCTTTTAAAGCAGGACCAATGAAAACGCGACGGAGGACCAGCACGCATCATTTAAACACACACACGCACACATCCATAATTAAGCTCATACACATCATCATATACTTGTGCACGTACACATCAGATAAAGACACACATACACAGACGAACACATCCATAATTAAGCATGTACACATCCTCACATACTTGTGCACGTACACATCAGATAAAGACACACATACACAGACGACCACATCCATAATTAAGCACGTACACATCCTCATATACTTGTACACGTACACATCAGATAAAGACACACATGGATACAAGCACATCCTAACAAAAACACGCAAACTTGTGCTCTCTCCCTGTCTCTCTCTCTCACACACACATACCAGCATAAGCAGTCACACATAATCGCACACACCAAAACACAAACAAACAAACAAACAAACAGCTAAAGAAATACTACAAAAAAAGACACAAGCACACATACACCCCCCCCCCCCACACACACACACACACGAACAACGTAGGGTACATAAATGCATGAAGGCACAAGCGTGACTGAAATTCACGAATCATTAAATACTGTAACGTTAAAGACTTTAGTATTAATGATTATATAAATAATTTCAAGTGGCATTTAGAGAATCGTGGTATTTTATTTTATCTTATTTTATTATTGAGGTTAAATCATATGTAGCATATTATTTGTATCATGTTTTTTTTTTTTTTTTTGTAATACAAGTGATTCATATATAATTATTGTTTATAATTGTTGTTATTCTTATCATCCTTGTTGTTATAGTTACTACTGTTATTATTGTTAGTGTTGTTATTAATATCCTTCTCATTATTACTGTCATTACTATTACCATTATCCTCATAATAATCATTAGAATCATTAACATCATCACAGTTACTATCCTTATCAATACTTTTATCATCATATGTATCATGATACGGATTATGATAACAAAGATGATAATAGTAATAATGCTGATGATAACACTAATGATAAAAATAATGATATTGATAACAATTATGATAATGATAAAGATGACTATTGATAAATATCATCATCATTACCATTATCAACATTATTACTGATATTGTCATTACTATTAGTATTATCTTTATCACCATTGCTATTGTCACTATTTTTGTGATTATCTTCCCCATCTTCATTGTCATTATGATAACCAACCAGCACCGATGAAAACAACAACAACAACAACAATAACAATCTCACCCCCCCCCCCCCCCCCACCCACCCAATCCCCCTCCACCGATATCAGGTCGCCCTCCCCCGAACGTCAGCTGGTGGCATGGTGGGGCACTCTTGGATGACGTCAGCGAACAGGTCACGCCTTCCATGACCTCCAACACGTTGACCTTGCCTAACCTGAGTCGTCAGCACTTGCACAGGGTCATCAGCTGTCAGGCACAGAACTCGAATCTTACTGCGCCGTTGCTGTCAGCTGTCACTCTGGATATGACGTGTGAGTATACTGATTTTGATCTGATATGTGTTGTCTGTTATCTGGAATTGACCTCCTAGTAGACTGGACTGTAATCTGTTATCTGGAATTGACCTCTCAATAGACTGGACTGTAATCTGTTATCTGTAATTGACATTTCAGTAGACTGGACTGTAATCTGATATCTGCAATTGACATTTCAGTAGACTGGACTGTGACATATCTAACTATGTCCTCTCATTATATTGCACCGTAACTTGTTATCTGGATATGTCTTCTTAGTATACTGTACTAAAATCTGAATGGAATATCTTTTTACTCTGACTCCTCTGATTCTGCTGTAATTTTTAAACAAACTGATTATCATGTGACTCTATTTCGTCCACTGGGTATACTGTCGTAATAATGACAGCACTTTAGTATGAATATTTTAACAATAGTACTTATTCCATAAACATGCCAAGCTTATTTTAACTATAACGAGATTATTGCCACTATACTGAATAAGCTGTATGCACTGAGTATACTGGCACTACTCTGAGCGTACTGTAAACACATAAGTATACTATAACCATGCTTAAGAATATTTGTTGTGTAAATATATTTCGAATAAAAGTGCCAGGTTCTGTAAGCATATATCTTGAGTGGCTAGAAACATGCTTTTAGTTGCTAGATCAATCGTCAGTAAACTTCAGTATATTGCATATTGATAAGCCTTCCGAATATATGAATAACTTATGTCTTTTGAAGGACTTTGTACCGGACTGGTCATGCAAGGGTATTTTTCCTGCGAAGCTATGTCCGTGCTCTATATCATGAAAACATTTTTCATTTTTCTATTTCTAATTCTTTTTCATACAATGCGGTGAAGCAAAAGAATGTGCTCCCCACGTTTAAAGACCCCCCTTTCCTTTCGCACGCACATATATAAAAAGACATAGATGCACGCACATGGATACACATCAGTGGAGAAAGATAACTATGCAATGTGGGAAGTTGGATATATATCAAGTATATATATATGTTTACGCACAGACACACACACACACACACACACACATATATATATATA
>BOPN01000800.1:100494-102994 GCA_017312705.2 Penaeus japonicus
ACATATATATATATATATATATATATATACATATATATATATATGTATATATACATATATATATATATATATATATATATATATATATAGAGAGAGAGAGAGAGAGAGAGAGAGAGAAAGAGAGAGAGAGAAAGAGAGAAAGCTAGAGAGATACATACACATACACACACACACACACACACACACACACACAGACATCCACGCAAATACACATACATCCATTTACATACACATATACGAACACAGAATCACACACACAGACATATTAACAAATGAATATAGAAAATTCACACACAAACGCACGTTCGTACACCCAGACCCACACCCACACACACAATTATTACAACAACACACGGGTATTACAAGCACATCACATACACATATAAACCTACACGCGCGCTGCCACACACGATAAGATACAGAGTGTAAACATAGTTACAAGCCCCCCTCCCCACCCCCCTCGCTTCTAAAAAAAAAAAAAAAAAAAAAAAGGAACATAAGTAAAATGGAAGGGCAGGTGGACTAACATTATGACAGCTGGTTTAAATTCAATTCCACTCGTCAAGCAACATATTAAAATACATTACATTAGCGTCAAATAGATAAGGCTATGCAATATTATTAACTGGATTGCAACATAAGGTGATATTTTTTATATTAGATAAGCATATTGTGACAGTATTTACATAATTTGATTGTCTCGTGCGTCACTGTAATAAATTGCTTTGGGAAGTGTTTGGAAAAGGCCCCTTGCATACTAGCACTGCCGGGTCTCTTTCTCTCCTTGTCCTTCGCTTTTAGGACCTCTCTCTCTCTCTCTCTCTATCTATCTATCTATCTATCTATCTGTCTGTCTGTCTATCTATCTTCTTTTCTCTCTCCATCTCTTTCTTTCTCTCTCGTTGTTTTTCTTTCTTTCTCATCTCTCTCTCTCTCTCTATCTATCTATCATCTTCTTTTCTCTCTCCATCTCTTTCTTTCTCTCTCGTTTTTTGTTCTTTCTTTCTCTACCTCTATCTCTCTCTCTCTCTATCTATCTATCTATCTTCTTTTCTCTCTCCATCTCTTTCTTTCTCTCTCGTTTTTTTTTTCTCTACCTTTGTCTCTCTCTCTCTCTCTATCTATCTTCTTTTCTCTCTCCATCTCTTTCTTTTTCTCTCTCTTTTTTTTTCTTCTTTCTTTCTTTCTCTACCCCTGTCTCTCTCTATGTATTTATCTATCTCTGTCTATGTCTCTGTCTCTTTCTCTGTTCTTCTCTTTGCCCTTATTTGTCTCTTCTTATTTTCCATCTTCTATTTCTTCCTCCTCTTCTTTATCCTTTTCCCTCTCTTCCTCTCTATCCTCTTTTAACTCTTCTTCTCTTTCCTTTTCCTCCTTTTGCTTTATCCTTTTTCCTCTCTTCTTCTTCTCTATTCTCCTTTAACTCTTCTTCTCCTTCCTTTTCATCCTTTTGCTTTATCCTTTTCCCCCTCTTCTTCTTTTCTATCCTCCTTTGCCTCTTCTTCTCCTTCCTTCTCCTCTTTTTGCTTTATCCTTTTCCCCCTCTTCTTCTTCTCCATTCTCCTTTAACTCTTCTTCTCCCTCCTTTTCCTCCTTTTGCTTTATCCTTTTTCCTCTCTTCTTCTTCCCTATCCTCCTTTACCTCTTCTTCTCCTTCCTTTTCATCCTTTTGCTTTATCCTTTTCCCCCTCTTCTTCTTTTCTATCCTCCTTTGCCTCTTCTTCTCCTTCCTTCTCCTCTTTTTGCTTTCTCTCTCTCTCTCTCTCTCTCTCTCTCTATCTATCTATCTATCTTCTTTTCTCTCTCCATCTCTTTCTTTCTCTCTCGTTTTTTTTTCTTCTTTCTTTCTTTCTCTACCCCTATTTCTCTCTATGCATTTATCTATCTCTGTCTATGTCTCTGTCTATGTCTCTTTCTCTGTTCTTCTCTTTGCCCTTATTTGTCTCTTTTTATTTTCCATCTTCTATTTCTTCCTCCTCTTCTTTATCCTTTTTCCCCTCTTCCTCTCTATCCTCTTTTAACTTTTCTTCTCTTTCCTTTTCCTCCCTTTTCTTTATTTTTCCCCTCTTCTTCCTTATCCTCCTTTACCTCTTCTTCTCCTTCATTTTCCTCCTTTTGCTTTATCCCCTTTTCCCCTCTTCTTCTTCTCTATCCTCCTTTAACTCTTCTTCTCCTTCATTTTCCTCCTTTTGCTTTATCCTTTTTCCCCTCCTCTTCTTCTCTATCCTCCTTTAACTCTTCTTCTCCTTCATTTTCCTCCTTTTGCTTTATCCTTTTTCCCCTCTTCTTCTTCCCTATCCTCCTTTACCTCTTCTTCTCCTTCATTTTCCTCCCTTTGCTTTATCCTTTTCCCCTCTTCTTCTTCTCTATCCTCTTTTAACTCTTCATCTCCTTCCTTTTCCTCCCTTTGCTTTATTTTCCCCCTCTTCTTCTTCCCTATCCTCCTTTAACTCTTCTTCTCCTTCATTTTCCTCCTTTTGCTTTATCCTTTTTCTCCTTT
>BOPN01000800.1:122994-125494 GCA_017312705.2 Penaeus japonicus
AGAGAGAGAGAGAGAGAGAGAGAGAGAGAGAGGGAGGGAGAGAGAGAGAGAGAGAGAGAGAGAGAGAGAGAGGGGGGGGGGGGGTAGAAAGAGAGAGAGAGATGAATGGATAGATAGATAGAGATATTGGAATGGAGGGGAATGGAAGAACATAAGAAGGGAGGAGGGGAAGGAGGAGAAAGGAGAGCGAAGAAGAAAAATATAATGAATGGAATTGAGAGAGAAAAGAGAGAAGAGAGAGAGTGAAAGTGAGAGAGAGAGAGGGATGGATAGATAGATAAATAGAGAGAGTGAGAGAGAGAGGGATGGATATATATATATATATATATATATATATATATATAGAGAGAGAGAGAGAGAGAGAGAGAGAGAGAGAGAGAGAGAGAGAGAGAGAGAGAGAGAGAGAGAGAGAGAGAGAGAGAGAGAGAGAGAGAGAGAGAGAGAGAGAGAGAGAGAGAGAGAGAGAGAGAGAGAGAGAGAGAGAGAGAGAGAGAGAGAGATACATAGATACATAGATAAATAGAGAGAGAGAGAGAAAGAAATACATAGATACATAGATAGATAGAGAGAAAGAGAGAGAGAAATAGATAGACAGATGAATAGATTGATAGAGAGAGAGAGAGAAAGAGAGGTTGGATTTCAATGACATTTCATTTTCTTTTACTTTTTCTCTCGATTTGATCAAAGGTCTGATTCAATTTCCCAAGATTTGTCCACAGGCCTAAGCACTCAAACTTCTTTTCCAACTTTTTATTTTTTTTTATCCCTCGAGGAATCTTAACCAAAGACCAGCAGGCTACGATACTTGAAACAAAGAAGAATTTCTGTTTTGATACAAAAGAAGAAGAAGAGAGAAAGAGAGAGAGAGAGAGACAGAGAGCGAGAGAGAGAGAGAATGAAAGAAAGAGAGAGAGAGAGAGAGAGAGAGAGAGAAAGAAGGAGAGGGAAAAAATAAGAGATAAAATAAGAGAGAGAGATAAAGAGAGAGAGAGAAAAAAAGAAAGAAAAAAAAGAGAGGGAGAAAATAAGAGATAAAATAAGAGAGAGAGAGATAAAGAGAGAATGAGAGAGAAAGAAAGAAAAAAAAGAGAGGGAGAAAATAAGAGATAGAATAAGAGAGAGTGAGAACGAAAAGAGAGAAAAAAAAGCGAAAGAACATATATAGAAGGACGACCAACGTCTATTTCCATAAATATATTCTCCATCTTGTCGAAAAGCATCTCAATTTATTTGCCTGAAAAAACCGTTGGTATTTGGGTGATATTTCAAAAGCTCACAGGGAGTAAATTCAGCATCATCATTATTTATAGATTCACAGATTTGTTAAGGATGTGTCTGATGTTTGTTCTTCTTTTTTTTTTCGTTTTTTTTTTCGTTTTTTTTTTAATTTTCGTTTTTTTTTCGTGTGTGTGTGTGTTTTTTTTTTCCTGATACCGAGTAAAATTTCAATCATTTTTGACGAGAAAAAAATTCTACCAAACTAAACTTTCTAGGAAAAAAAATATATTTTGTTTTTGTTTTTTCTTTTCTTTTTTTCTTTTTTTCTTTTTTTGTTCTAACTTTAAGACGCATATATTGAAGATTTCCCTGTGACGTGCTGGTCGCCAGAAGGGACCAGAACGGCGCCGTGTTGTCGTGTCGAGCGAAGAACCCTCACTTGTCGCTCGTTGTGCTCGAGGATCAGCTCAACCTCGACGTGCAGTGTGAGTTTCTCGAGGTCTTCTGGCGTCGTGTTGTTTTTTTCTCTTGTTGTTGTTCTTTCTTTCTTTCTTTCTTTTTGTCTCTCTTCCTTTTTCTTTTTTTTTCTTCTTTTCTCTCTTTTTTTCTTTATTGTTTCATTCTTTTCTCTCGTTTTCTTTCTTTTCTTTTTTTTCTTTCTTTTTTCCAGGAGGTTCTATAAGTGTTGTTTTGGGTTGATTTTTGTGATCTTTCTCTCTGCGAAAGAGAGAAGGAGGGGAGGAGGGAGGGAAAGACATTAAGAGAAAGAGAGAGAGAGAGAGAGAGAGAGAGAGAGAGAGGGAGGGAGAGAGAGAGAGAGAGAGAGAGAGAGAGAGAGAGAGAGAGAGAGAGAGAGAGAGAGAGAGAGGGAGGGAGAGAGAGAGAGAGAGAGAGAGAGAGAGAGAGAGGGGGGGGGGGGGTAGAAAGAGAGAGAGAGATGAATGGATAGATAGATAGAGATATTGGAATGGAGGGGAATGGAAGAACATAAGAAGGGAGGAGGGGAAGGAGGAGAAAGGAGAGCGAAGAAGAAAAATATAATGAATGGAATTGAGAGAGAAAAGAGAGAAGAGAGAGAGTGAAAGTGAGAGAGAGAGAGGGATGGATAGATAGATAAATAGAGAGAGTGAGAGAGAGAGGGATGGATATATATATATATATATATATATATATATATATAGAGAGAGAGAGAGAGAGAGAGAGAGAGAGAGAGAGAGAGAGAGAGAGAGAGAGAGAGAGAGAGAGAGAGAGAGAGAGAGAGAGAGAGAGAGAGAGAGAGAGA
>BOPN01000800.1:145494-147994 GCA_017312705.2 Penaeus japonicus
CTTAGAATCAAGGCTGCGGGAGAGAGTTAACTTAGAATCAAGGGAGCGGGAGAGAGTTAACTTAGAATCAAGGCTGCGGGAGAGAGTTAACTTAGAATCAAGGGAGCGAGAGAGAGTTAACTTAGAATCAAGGCTGCGGGAGAGAGTGTATGTGTGCGTGTGTTTGTGTTCATGAGGTGAGAGGAACGAGAGTGTGATTATTATATCGTTGTACCTATTTTGTGGTAATTAGTTATTTGCCATAATGATATATCTTTTTTATTTTTTTTACATATTATGAGGGGGGAAAATGGAAGGTAATTATTACCCCCCTCCCCCCTCCCCCCTCCCCCCGCATCTCTTTTTATCTTAATTTATTCTAAATAGAAAATTATATGATAGGTTGCAGGCTATCGACTGAGTATCGACTCTGGTGAAATTAACGCTGTTCTTTCGTCTTTCCCTTGTCTTTGTTTCTTTATCTTTCCCCTTCTCCTCCCCCCTGCTTGTCAATAATTCTATCTGCCTGTCTATCTGTCTATATATCTATCATTCTGTCTGCTTGTCTGTCTATCTGTCTGCCTCTCTTTCTGTCTATGTGTTTGTCTATCATTCTATCTCTGTCTGCCTGTTTATCTATCTATCTATCTATCTGTGTGTCTATCTATCTATCTATCTATGTGTCTATCTTTCTATCTATCTATATGCCTGCCTGTCTGTCGATCTATCCTTTCCCATCCTATTTCTCCCTCTCCCTTCCCCCTCCACCCCCCTCCCTCCTATGCCTCTACCCCCTTCTCACCCCCGCCTCTCCCCCTTCCCTTCTTTCCTCCTATTCTCATTCTTTCCCCCTCCCCTCCCTCTCTCTCTCTCTCTCTCTCCCCTCTCTCCTACGCCTCTATCACCTTCATCTCCTCCCCTCCTCCTCCCCCTACGTCTCTACCCCATTCTCCTCCTCCATCCCCTCTCCCCTCTCTATCTTCCCCATCCCCCCATACGCCTGTACTCCCTTTTTATCACCCTTCTCCTCTCTTTCCTCTTCCTGTTTGCCTCTCACTCCCTTCTCCCTCTTTTCTCCCTCACCCCCTTCTCCCTCTTTGCTCCCCCACCCCACCCATCCCACCCCTCACAGTCCGACCAGTATGCGCCCAAGACCAGCAATGGACGTACGGCGGGGGAAGCGACCGCGCCGTACACGTGCGCTGCCGCGTGGACGCACACCCGGAAGCCCACACATACCGATGGGCGTTCAACACGTCCACGGAAACGGTATACATCCCCCGCAATCGCACTCGGAAGCAAGGGCGGAACACCAGCGTCATGAGCTACACGCCGGCGTCGCAACAGGACTACGGTACTCTGCTCTGTTGGGCTCACAATGAGGTCGGGCGGCAGCTGCATCCCTGTGTTTACCTCGTCACGCCCGCGGGTAAGAAGGGGCTGGTGGTTCGTCGTGTTTGGGGGACTTTTTGGTATTGTTGTTATCATTGTTGTTGTTTTTGTTTTGTTATCATTGTTATCGTTATTGTTATTGTTTTTGTTGTCATTGTTATTATCGTTGTTGTTATTGTTGTTATTATTGTAAATATTGCTTTAATTATAATTTTCATCACAGTTGTATTATTATCATTGTGGTTATCATTACTATCGTTATTGTTATTGTGTTTGTTATCATTGTTATTATCGTTATTGTTGTTGTTGTTATTGTGATTATTCTTTTTATTATTTGTTTTATCACTGGTTTATTATTATCATTTTTGTTGTTAAAGATGTTATTATTATTATTGTTGTTGTTATTAATATTATCATTACTATCATGTTTATTGTTATTATTATCAGTAGTGTCTATATTATCAATGTCATAATTATCATCAATAATATTGTCCTTATTATTATCATCAGCATTATCATTATTGATGTTATATTTTCTAACATCTTCATGATTATTATTATGACCATTGTTATTGCTCTTGTTATTCTACCTATTATTATCATCTTTTTATCATTATTATCAATCTCATCATCATTCCTATTGTTCTTATCAATTATGATTATTATTATTACTATCATTTTTATTTTTATTACTATTATTATCATTATTATTATTTGTAGTAGTAGTAGTACCATTGTCATTATCATCATCATAATTATCATCATTATCATTATCAATATTTTTATTATAATCATTATTATCATTATTTCTATTATTAATACCATGATTATTATTCTCAATATCATCATTTTTATCATCATTAATTTCATCATTATTCATGTTCATGCTTTATTTGATTTATGTTATAACTATAAATCTTATTGATTATATTACGATAACTATAAGCACGTTTGATTAACTATCTTCTTGTCCTCCTTTCCTTTCGTGTCTTTATCTTTTTCTCGGCTTTTTCTCTCTATTCTGTCTCTCTTATTCCCTTTTGTCCTTGGGTTTTCCTTTCCTTCTCTTTTTTTGCATTCTCTCTCTTTCTTCTTCGTCATTTATTTCTCGCTCACTCTCACTCTGTTT
>BOPN01000800.1:197994-200494 GCA_017312705.2 Penaeus japonicus
TTCCTCAGTTTTTCACTTCGTTTTCTCTCTCTGACTTTTCTTTTCATATATATATATATATATATATATATATATATATATATATATATATATATATATATATATATATATAAATAACAAAAAAATATATTTATTTATATAAATATGTATACACACACACACACACACACACACACACACACTCACACACACATATATATATATATATATATATATATATATATATATATATATATATATATATATATATATATATATATATATATATATATATATATATATATATATATATATATATATATATATATATATATATATATATATATATATATATATATATATATATTTATATAAATATGTATATATATATATACACACACACACACACACACACACACACACACACACACACACACACACATATATATATATATATATATATATATATATATATATATATATATATATATATATATATTATCATTGATTTTATCATTGTTATCAATATCAAGTACAATCATTATTATTATTACAATTATCATTATCATTATCATTTGTGTCACATGTTATTTTTATTACGGTTATTATCAATTTTACTATTATCATCAATATTACTTCTTTTATTAACATTATCACCATTAGTTTTGTTATAATCGGTATCATTATTACTATTATCAGATATCATTGTTACTCTTATCATTAATATCATCATTATTGCTATAATTATTCTCTCTCTCTATCTCCTCCTCTTTCTCTCTCTCTCTCTCTACCTATCTCTATCTCTTTCTCTCTCTCTGATTCTTCTTCGTCTATCTCTTCTTCCAATGTTTCGTGTTGTTCTTTCTATAACTTATTTTTTAAAGTTTTTCTTCTTCGTCAATTTCTCTTTTCTTTTCCTGTTTCCTCTTTTTCTCTTGTTTTCTTCTTTATTGTCATGGTGCTTTCTCTTCTCTCTGCTCTCTTATATAATATCCCTTAATATCAGTATACAATTTAATGATATGAATTTCTTCTAATGATGAATAGTTATTTTTATTTTCTCTCTCTCACTCTTTCTTCCTCTCTCTCTTTCGCTGTCGCTTTCTCTCTCTCTCTTTCTGTATATCTATTTATCTCAATCCACCACTCCCTCTCTCTCTCTCTGTATATTTATTTATCTCAATCCTCCCCCATCTCTCTCTCTCTCTCTCCCTCTCTCATTCTCTCTCTCTCTCTCTCTCTCTCTCTCTCTCTCTCTCTCTCTCTCTCTCTCTCTCTCTCTCTCTCTCTCTCTCTCTCTCTCTCTCTCTCTCTCTCTCTCTCTCTCCCTCTCTTTCCTACTCCCTCTCTCTTTATCTCTCTCTCTCTTCACTGACTCCCTGATCGCTCACTGATCACTTCCCGCCCTCTCGATTGATGGCTGATAAACACTGAAGTTTAATCCCAGTGCAAAGAACGAGTTAATTGAATTTACTAAATGATCAAACACACCACTAACGGAAGGATTACGCAAGGAGGAGGAAACGAGGTTGAAGAAAATGATTGATTGATTGACAGATAAGAGGATGGGTTTGATTGATATGATAGTATTGTTTAGTCTCCTCTTGAGATTGTTTGTGATGTGTGTTTATGTGTGTATGGTGTTTGTTTGTTTGTTTGTGTGTGTGGGTGGGCGGGTGTGTGGGTGTTTGTGTGTGTGTGTGTTTGTGTGTGTGTTTGTATGTGTGTGTGTGTGTGTGTGTGTGTGAGTGTGTGTGTGTGTGTGTGTGTGTGTGTGTGTGTGTGAGTGCGTGCGTGGGTGTGATTGTGTGTGTGTGTGTGTTTGTATTTGTGAGTGTGTTTGTGTGTGTGTGTGTGATTGTGTATGTGTTTGTATTTATGTGTGGATAAGAGAATTAATACACGTTGTATAAAGGACCCTACAGCAGTGACATCACCACAGTCACTATAAAACACAATAAAACACTACCAACACGACCGCATCGAGAACAGTATCAATAACCTAAGAAGAAAAGCCACACGATCCGGATTCCCAGGAGACGAAAATAGAAAGAGAAAATGGAATATTTTCTCCGTCTTTCTTCGGGTAAAAGGAAGCCTCACTCTCGAGACACCTGGAAGTTATTTTGGCTACGGGTTTGTGCCAAGTATGTATTTATCTTTATAGTTCTTTTCTATTGGGAAATTATATGATTTTCTTTCTTTTTTTCTCTATCTTTTATTTGGATGATGTGTAACATGGAGATACTAGTAAGATTATGAACTGTGATGTGAAAATGGTGAACAAGTGAATAATTATGGAAGGTAAAGGCATGGAGGAAGAATTTATGAACGGATAGATGTGCAAATTAGTTAGAAGAAATAACGGATAGACTGACTGTCAGTTAAGAAAATGGAATTAGAAGTGATACGATATGAAGAAGTGTAATTTCCATGGACGAGAAAGTTTTTTTTAATTCATGTTCACGTGAAATGTTTGAATTATGTGTTTTTTCACATTCAATTGTATTTTTCTTTTTTC
>BOPN01000800.1:202994-210494 GCA_017312705.2 Penaeus japonicus
CATTAAGACAGAGATATATGAAATGAAATGCCTGATTGCGCGAGAAGATGAAAGAGATGAAATTAGGCTGAAAGAGATGGCGAAAGCAGACCATTATTGCTAACTTTTGAGACTCGGCTCCCTTGATGGTGGAGATGGTGGCCATTTTTTTTTTTTTTTTTATCTCTTTTATTATTTATTAATTACTAGTTTTTATTAGCTTGTTGATTTATTCACTCACATTTACTATAAAATATCAGAGTTATGTTATCGATTCTTTATCTGCTCTTCTTATTATCAGCTATTTATCTATTTCTTGTTTGAGGTAATGTATATATAAAAATATAAGCCATTTATTCCGAAAGTACTTTGATATAAAAGAAACATATGAACATTTATTTCGAATATATCATAAGAGTTTTTTTCCAGGCTTTTTCAGATTACAGCATAGAAAAAAAATCTGAGTAAAAAAAAAAAAAAAAAAAAAAAAAAAAAAAAAAAAAAAAAAAGAAAAAAAAAAAATATATATATATGTAAGTAAAATCGTCCAGCAAAACACTAACAACCGAACGATCACACAAGGAAATTACCAACTCGATCGTTTGACAAACCCGCCCCTCCCTCCTTCACCTCCTCCTCTTCTTTCCTCCCGCGATTTTAGTCTCCTTGTCTCCAGAATTTCACGTGAATACCCAATTGAGAATAATAGCCTCCGTGGCAGACAGGAAGTGCTCGGAACTCTTAGGCTCCGCTGCAGTGGAGTAAATGGCGGAGCTAATCACCTCACGACTTTTAGTGCAAGAGGTTGTCGGACTTGCTTGTTATTGCACGCTCGGTTATTGATGGCGGGCGTCGAGGGCCAGCTCTGAGGTTCGGAGGGCGAGGCTAAGAATTTTGTTATTGCAAACACATACGCATACACATACGCATATACATACGCATACGCATACACATACACATTCGCATACGCATACACATACGTATACACATACGCATACACACATAGATACATACACACACACACACACACACACACACACACACACACACACACACACACACACACACACAAACACACACACACACACGCACAAAAAAAAAAAGTAGCTTTGGATTAATACCAAATATTGCAATACATATCTACGACAAAAACACCATAAACCACCATCTATCCCGCAACTCAAAACCATGTTGCAAATAAACCATCAAGACCAGAACAAATGCCACAGGAATATCACCTCTTCCCCCACTCGCAAATGCCTCCAGACTCCCTCACGCGCTTGCAACAGAGAATGCACCACACGCGTCTTTCCAAATGCCCCCCCCCCCCCCCCGACAACGAGCCTCTGTGCGTAATGGACCTTAGTGAAGGACACCGCTTTTGTCGGTAAATGAACACTTGCATCTGCGCCGCCCACGTAACTCCGCGAACGAGGTTTAGTTGGGCCGCTTAGGCGAAAATTACACGCTTTCTGTTCGGGTGGAAGCACTTAGTGACCACGCGTAAAACGGCGAATTGAGGCAACCCTCGTCAGGCAGACAAGGTGCTTGCTGGCTGGAACCTGCTTGGGAAAAATCTCTCTCTCTCTCTTTCTCTTTCTCTTTCTCTATCTTCTTCGCCTTTTCTTTCTCTTTCTATTTCTCTTTCTGCTTTTCTTTTATCTTTCGATTCCTGCTTCTTTTTCTCTTTCTCTCTCTCTCTCTTTCTCTTTCTCTCTTTCTTTTTCTTCTTTTTTCTTTATTGCATTTTCTTTATTTTTATTTCTTTTGATTTAACTCTCTCTCTCTCCCCATAGCTATCTATCAATCTTTCTCTCTCTCTCTCTATCTTTCTCTCTCTGTCTCTGTCTTCCTCCCTCTCCCCCTCCCTCTTCCTCTCTCTCTCTCTCTCTCTCCCTCTCCCTCTCCCTCTCCTTCCCCCTCTCCCTCTACCTCTCTCTCCTTCCCTCCTTCCATCCCCACCTCTCTCTCTTTCTCTTTGTCCTTTTCTCTCGAAAAATCAAAAGGAGTTGGCTTGGTGTTAGATAAGAAAAAAAAATATTCGAGAAAAATATCAAAAGCAGCTTAGCAGAATATACGAGTTGGAAATAGATTTGATACAACATTAATGCAACAATGAAATTACTACAACGAATGAAAAGATTCGAATTTCTAGTTGAAGTAATTTTTTTTTTCCCCTTCTGATGTAAAGTGAAAGCGGGACCAAGGAATAGGAAACACAAGATAAATAGATAATGAAATAGATAGATATATAAATAGGAGAAAAAACGTTCATAAAGAAATAAGTAGATTGATAAATCATTGAATGTTGATTTATTATTTTTTTTTCTTTTTTTCTTTGTCTGTTATTCCTTGCCGCTCTCTCTCTCTCTCTCTCTCTCACACACACACACACACACACACACACACACACACACACACACACACACTCACTCACTCTCTCACTCGCTCTCTTTATCTCTCTCTCTCACTCACTTACTCTCACTCTCTCTCTCTCTCTCTCTCTCTCACTCTCACTCTCTCTCACTCTCTCTCTCACTCTCACTCTCCCTCCCTCTCCCTCCCTCTCTCTCTCTCACTCTCACTCTCACCCTCTCTCTCTCTCTCTTTGATATTATCCCCATCACCGCATATAACTACCTACATAATGACTAGCATAATTTGATACAAAATTATAATAATTCAATTCATTAGTATGGACTTCAAACGTTATCATTAGCCTCTAACTTACTAGTATTACTCTAGAAGTAATGTTCTCTACCCAATTTCTTGGACATTTCCATATCGTATCATAATTAATTATCTCTCATTTATTCCCACGAAATAGCTTTTCATAATGGGATATTTTTTTTTTTTTTTTTTAAAGATTGCCCTCATACATAGGCATCTCTTCCACACATTCATGCTGATTAAGATATGACAGGTAAAATGAGGGACAGACAGATACAGTAGATAGATTGTTGGATGATTAAGGATGTGCATAGAAGAGGGGGGAGGGGGAGGAGTGAGTGAGTGAGAGAAAAAAGACAAATGTGTGTATATATGTATATATATATACATATATATACATATATATACATATATATACATATATATATATATATATATATATATATATAGAGAGAGAGAGAGAGAGAGAGAGAGAGAGAGAGAGAGAGAGAAAAGAGTGGAGAAAAAAGAGAAAAGAGAAGAGGAGATTGAAGAAGAGAAAGAGAGAGAGCGAAAGATAGAGGCAGATAAGAGAGGGAAAAAAAAGAGATAGCAAGAGCAAAGAGAGAGATGGGTGTGTGTGAGAGAGAGAGGGAGAGTCAGGGTGTGTGTGTATGAGAGAGAGAGAGAGAGAGAGAGCCTTCCCAGCCTCCTCGTTCAGTATTTTATGCGCGTCTATCAGAGCTTCGGGAAACGAGATCCTAACCCTCTCCTTCTTCCATCCACTCGCCCGCCAATCTGTTATTCCTCTTTATCTGTTTCCCTTCTACACATCTTTCCCTCATCTTATCTCCCTGTACTGGACTTTCCTTTTCCTCGCGACTTTTCTCTCAGTCTCTCTATCTCAGTCTCTCTAGCACTTCCCTTCGATACGAGACGTGGGTCAATGTGGTGTGTTATCTCTGTCTATAAATATCACTTGATGCTTCTACGCTTTGAGGTAAAGAATCGAAAGCTGATGTTGCTATTTATCACTTGCAAGCAAAGTCTGCACTGATAAGCAGTTCAGGAAATAAAATATGATATCAAGGTAATATGGATGTGTGTGTGTGTATGTATATATGCATATATATATATATATATTATATATATATATATATATATATATATATATATATATATATATGTACATATATACATATATATGTAAATATATTATATATATGTATAAATATATACGTATATATATACGTATATATATGTACATATATACATATATATGTATATATTTATACACATAAATACGTATATATATATGTATATACATATATATATAAATATATATATATATATATATATATATATATATATGTATATATATATATGTACATATATATACATATATGTATATATATATATATATATATATATATATATATATATATATATATATATATATATATATATATATATATATATATATATATATATGTATGTATATGTATATATATGTAAATATATATATATATATATATATATATATATATATATATATATATATATATATATATATACATATACATACATATATATACGTATATATATATATATATATATATATATATATATATATATATATATATATATACATATATATATACATATATACATATATATATATATTATTATTATGTATATATATATAAATATATTATATATTACGTATATGTATGTATTATATATTATTATTATTATTATTATTATTATTACTATTATTATTATTATTATTATATATATATATATATATATATATATGTGTGTGTGTGTGTGTGTGTTTGTGTGTGTGTGTGTGTATGTATATATATATATATATATATATATATATATATATATATATATATATACATATATATATGTATTATTATTATTATTACGTATTATATTATTAAATATTATTATTATTATTACATACATATACAGACAGATAGACAGACTATACACATATAGATTACGTTTCCCTTATATATATATATATTATTATTATTATTATATTATTATTATTATTATTATTATATATGTATTATTAAGGTATATTATTACGTATATATATATATTATTTTATATATATATATGTATATATATATATATATATATATGTATATATGTATATATATGTATATATATATATATATATATATATATATATATATTATTATTATTATTATTATTATTATTATTATTATTATTATTATTATTATTATTTCATATACGTATATTATAACATATATAATATACGTAATATTATTATTAGAGATTTATTATACATATGATGATTATTAGTTATATATATGTATATTATATTATATTATTATTATTATTAAATATAATATCCATACATATATGTGTATATATTATTATTATTTGTATATTATTATTATTATTATCATTATTATTATATAATTATTATTATTATTATTATTATTATTATTATTATTATTATTATTATATATTATTATTATTATTATTATTATATATATATATATTATATTATATATATTATATATTATATATATATATTATATATATTATATATATATGTATATATATATTATTTATATTAATATTATGTATGTATATATATACATATATATGTATATATGTACATATTATTAAATATTATATATACATATGTGTATATATCTATATATGTACATATTACAGATACATATATATATTATATATGTATTTATGCATATATATATTACTATATATTATTATTATTATTATTGTATATATATTATATAATATATACATTATATATATTATTATTATATTATTAATATTATTATTATTATTATTATTATCATATTATTATTATTAATATTATTATTATTATTATATATATATATATATATATACATATACATAGATACATTACCAGCCCATCGAGAATGAAAATCCAGAACATCGGCCCGAGGCACGACCGCGCCCGGTGTCCCCGACAGCACATGATCTCTGACCTTTTTCTCAGACGTCATCCCGCGCTGTTGATATGTTGCATCGCATGTTGGACGTGTGGACAGCACATAATCATGCACAAAGGAAATTCTCGTCTCTTAGTCATACACCCGTGATTATGCCTATGCTTGTTTGTTTATGTTTGTGTTTGTTTGTCTCGTGACATTTCTCATTCATTTCATTTTTTTGTAGTTGTTGTTGTTTTTTATCCGTGCAGTCGTTTTTATTACGTTTCTTTTTTTTGTGTTTTTTCTTCTTGGTTTAATCTACTGCATCATTCCAAGCGGGAGAAATAGTATAAAGATGATTAAATCCATGGATAAGGGAATAAACACAGGACAAAAAAAGTAGATAGAGGAATCAATAAATAACAGTAAATACATAAAAAAAGATAAATACACAAACATAAGACAGAGCATACAAATCAAATAACAGACGAAAATAATACATATCCTTCCCAAAATGGCAAGAGAAGATTTTTTTTTAATTTCGAAAGACCGAATATCGAGTTACAGTTCTTCCAGCCAATCAAAACGGATGATTCATCTCGCCAATCAAAATCAAAATCCAATCGAATTCCAATCCAAAATAAAAAAACAGAATCAAAGGCCAATCAAAACGGATAATTCATCCCGCTCGACCAACACAGCAATATTCTTCGAGGACTGGCATCCTGAAGGAGTGACACAAGGGAAAATTTGTCTCAACGAATGATTAAATTCTTGTTGACTTCCCTGGAGATTTATTGGGGGAGGAAGAGAGAGAGAGAGAAAGGGGATGGGGATGAGATACTGAGAGATAGAGAGAAAGTGAAAGAGAGAGGAGAGAGAGAAAGGGGGTGGGGTGAGATACTGACAGATAAAGAGAGAGGAGGGGGGAGGAGGAGGAAAGCGAAAACGAAAGAGAATAGATATGATAATCCTTTTCATCACAAAGATCGACCAAGCGTCATCTTGCCAGGATATATGAAGCAAATGTCAAAGACCACAACAATCGCTTGGTAACGCTGATCTCAGTATTCAAAATGTTGAATAACTATTTATTTACAATGTGCGATGTAAATAACATAGATGAAAAAATTATCTCTCAATCAATACCCTCTTTTCATTTGAAGACTGACAGACAAAGATACAAGATTTTTCCCTGCTGATGAATAATCCTTAGCAATTTCCCAAAGACATATTAGGGGATGCTCATAATGAATAAAGAAGTTTGAGAAGATATACATATTGAAAAAGGGAAGAGGAGAAAGAAAACGAAAACATCTTCCATTTTCATTCCTTTCTGATGTTCCCTTCGTCTTCGTTCACAGGTCAACAAACTCTTCAAAGATAAATCAAAATAACTAATATTCAGAATACAATAATAAATAAAAATAAAAACTCATCAGGTATAATGGTTCTCGAAAAAAAAGATGAATAGATGAATTACAATAATTGTAATAGCACATCAGAATAATAAAAATACATGCACATGCATTTTTGTCAGTATCCTATATTTCTTGCTTACGTGTGTGGAGAATTGCAGATTTGTAAAAGATGCAGAAGGGGAGAAAATGAAGTAATAGGAGAAGAGGGAGGAGCGAGAGAGAGAAAGAGAGAGGAGGGAGAGAGAGAGATATAAAAGGGAAGAAGGAGAGAGAAATTGATTGAGAGAGAGGAAGAGGTAAAGAGAGGGAGGGGGGGGGGGGGGCGTTAGAGAGAGATAGAAAAAGGAAGGAGAGAGAAAGAGATAAAGAGAGAGAGAGAGAGAGACCAAAACGACGACCATGAAAACACAATTAGGGCGTAATCGTGTATTTTACTTCACTTTCCTTCTTTGTTTTGTTTCCAGCCCTCTTATTCTCATGCAAAT
>BOPN01000800.1:215494-217994 GCA_017312705.2 Penaeus japonicus
GAAATGGGAGGAGAAAAGAGCGGACACACGCAAGCATATACTAGGTGAGAGAGAAAGAGAGGGAGAGAGAGAAATTGAGAGAGAGAGAGAGAGAGAGAGAGAATGGGAGACAGAGTGAGAGAGATAGAGAGAGCGAGAGAAAGAGAGAGATAGAGACAGAGACAGAGGAAGAGAAATAGAGATAGAGACACACACACACACAGAAAAAAAGAGAGATAGAAACAGAGAGAAACAGAGACACACAGAGAAAGAGAGAGATGGCGAAACAGAGAAAGATAAAGAGAAAGAGAGAGAGAGAACACAGAGCAAGTCAAACACACACGTTGCACTCAACTGGTCGGCAACCCGAAACAGATCACCACAGCTCGCAAAACTCCAGCTGATTTAAATCTACGGATTCCCCAGGAAGCTCAAGCTCCGTCGAGACACACATTTTAAACTCAGTAGAACATATAGATATACTCCTCTTAATTGGATTTCTCCCTCGTTTCCTTTTTGCTTTACGAGAAAGATTTAGATAGAATAAGGGTACTAAAGCAATTCTTCGACCAGATGGGCTGTGATGGACAGACTCTCAGGGTTAATGGCTGTCTTCGTTTTTCTTTCTTTCTTTCTTTCTTTCTTTCTTTCTTTCTTTCTTTTTTGTGGTTGTGTGTCTGTGTGTGAGTTTGTACACAGACACACACACACATACATCCACACACACATTCATTCACACACACGTACATCCACACGCAAATACACTCACACGAACGCATTTTTTTCTTTCATTTTTTTATCTTTTTCTCTTCTTCTACTTCTCTTCTTCATTCGTATCTTCTTCCTCTGCTTCTGTTTCTTCCTTCTCCTTTCCTTTATTCCTCTTATTATTATTATTATCATTTCCATTATCTCCATTTTATATAAATAGGGAGACGGGACATAGCAATCTCGAAAGACTATTTTGAACGTTAAAGTTTTATTAATACAGAACCTTCCAAATGTCAGCATGATCCTGTCGAGAAGCTGGAAAGGAGAGAACGGAGGAGGAGAAAGAGGAAGTGGCAAAAGAGGGGAGGATGCAGAAATGAGGAAAGAGAGGAAGAAGAGGAAAAAAACGGGGAGTTGTGGGTTGAAAAGGAAGAAGAGAAGGAGCTGATGTTGGAAGAAGGAGAGAGAGAGAGAGCGAGAGCGAGAGAGAGGGAGAGAGAGAGAGTGAGAGAAAGAGAGAGAGAAAAAGAGCGAGCGAGAGAGAGCGAGAGAGAGTGAGAGAAAGAGAGAGAGAGAAAGAGCGAGCGAGAGAGAGCGAGAGAGAGCGAGAGCAAGCGAGAGCGAGCGAGAGAGAGAGAAGAAAGAGAAAGATAGAAAGAACGAATAGACCGACAAAAAAAGAAAAAAGGAAAAAAAACATATATAGTAAACACAGACAGAAACAGAGAGAAAACAGAAAGAAAAACGCAGACAGAAACAGAGAGAAAACAGAAAGAAAAACACAGACAGAAACAGAAAGAAAACAAAAACAAAAACACAGACAGAAACAGAGAGAAAACAGAAAAACAAAAAAAAAGGAAAAAGGGAGACAAAAAAAAAAAAAAAAAAAAAAAAAAAAAAAAAAAAAAAAAAAAAAAAAAAAAAAAAAAAAAAAAAAAAAAAACTGAAAAACCCAACGCAACGCCTAGCCTTTTTTCCCCTGTCATTCATTCGTCCGCGTAATACCCAAACTAGTCATGTTGAAACATCCAAATTCTCTGCATTGCAGTGTGTTAAAGTCAGTGTAAATCGCAGGCTCATTTGTACACCAATTGCACTGATATAGTCACGCTGGGATTAGGAAAGTTGCTAAATGGATCCAGGAATTGATTAAAAAGGATGGCTTACAGGGTGTACTCTACTCTGTTGCATAGTTGCATAGCTAATCGCAGTTGGTGGATATATGGAGTGAGATATGGGATGCATAGTGGTTGGTACATTTATAGGGACAGAGATGGGGAAGAGGGGAAATGCAGATAGATATTCAGATAGAGAGATAGAAAGGGAGCGAGGCAGATTGATTGATTGATAGATACACGGATAGAGAGAGAGACATATAGATAGACATACAGATAGACAGACAAACAGAGACAGAGAAGCAAAAACAAAAAGGGAAATGGAGTAAAAGAGAGCGAGAAAACGAAAGTTAGAGAGAGAGAGAGAGAGAGAGAGAGAGAGAGAGAGAGAGAGAGAGAGAGAGAGAGAGAGAGAGAGAGAGAGAGAGAGAGAGAGAGAGAGAGAGAGAGAGAGAGAGAGAGAGAGAGAGAGAGAGAGAGAGAGAGAGAGAGAGAGAGAGAGAGAGAGAGAGAGAGAGAGAGAGAGAGAGAGAGAGAGAGAGAGAGAGAGAGAGAGAGAGAGAGAGAGACAGACAGACAGACAGAGAGAGAGAGAGAGAATCACATAACAATCAACTCGGATCGCCCATTGTAATAAAATGAATTGGATGTTGAGTGAAGATTGATAGAACTGCACACCAACAATCTCTTTCTCT
>BOPN01000800.1:237994-240494 GCA_017312705.2 Penaeus japonicus
TTATTACTTTTCTCTCTTGCACGTCTCACACATGCTTCTTTCTCTCGCCATATCCTTCTCTCCCTCTCTCGTTCACCAGATACCTCCTTTTCTCCTCTTTCTCTCACCCAATTCCTCATCTTTCCTTCTCTCTTTCATCCTCCCTACACATACCTCTTTCTCTCACTAGATACTTCCTCTTCCTCTCTTTCTTCCCTTCTTACTACACATGTCAGATATCTCTTTCTCCCTTTTCCATCCTCCCTACATATACTAATTTTTCTCATCAAATCTCTTTTTTCCGTCCCTAAATTTGTCTCTTTCTCTCACCATATACCTTTCTCTCATTTCTCTCTCTCTCTTTCTCACGTACCGCCCATGCCGAGCTACGATGACACAATAAACCTCAGAGGTCTCTCGGCCACAATTAGTAGGGTCAGACTGATGACTTACAGAGGCGGCGAGGAACCAAGTTACTGGTGTGTAACCGACCTCTTGTTAGGGACTTGTTGGGTGCTTGTTGGAATCGCGGGTTCCTGTTGGCTCTTTGGGTTGTTGCTTGTTTGGACTTTTAGGGGGCTGCTCGCCAGGCTTTGAGGATATATGTGTGTGGTTATGAGTGTTCTCTCTCTCTTGCTCTCTCGTTCTCTCTCTCCCTCTCTCCCTCTCCCTCCCTCTCGTTCTCTCTCTCTTTCTGTATCTATCCATTCATTCATCTATCTTTCTCTCGCTCTCGCTCTCGCTCTTTCTGTATCTATCCATTTATTCATCCATCTCTCTCTCTCTCTCTCTCTCTCTCTTTCTGTATCTACCCATTCATTCATCTATCTTTCTTTCGCCCTCTCTCTTTCTTTCTCTCTCTATGTCTCTCTCTCTCTCTCACTCTCTCCCTTTGTATCAATCCATTCATTCATCTATCATCCCCCCCCCTCTCTCTCTTTCATTCTTTCTCATTCTAATGATAACAGCAGTTGGGGTAATTGAGCTATTAATCCTAGTGTTTATTTACGATCTTTATAACACTGGATGACAAATCATTTTAATCAGTAGTTTTTCACACACAATGACACGCGGGAATTACGGAGAGTGAGAGAAGGGGGAAAGGGGAGGAGGAAGGAGAGGGGGAAGGGGAGGGGAAACGAGAGGAAGGGGAGGAGGGACGGGGGTGTAGAAGAGGGAGGGGAGGAGGGACGGGGGTGTAGAAGAGGGAGGAGGGAAGGGGAAGGGGAAAGGGAGGCGAGAGGAGGGAAAAACGGGGGAGGGGGAGGCAGGAAGGAGGAGAGGGGGAGGGAGAGGCAAGAAGGAGGAGAGGGGGAAGGAGAGGCAAGAAGGAGGAGAGGGGGAAGGTGAAGGGGAGTAGGGAGGAGGGAGTAGAGAGGAGGGAAGGGAGAGAAGAGAATCAATTCCGATGTCTATTCAAAGCTGTTCCTCTAACGAATTAATATCCTTATAATGATTGTGTGAATGTGATTAGCGTGCTCGCATACATTACAGTTTTTTTGTGTGCGTGTGATATAACGTCTATTAAGTGTTATCAAATGAAAGTACCCGCGGTGGAAAATCACTTGATTGTTAGGTGATTACTTCCGTTTAGGAATTTAATGGGATCCGTTTATCAATTTACTTCCTTCTCCCACACTTTATCCACCCCTTTATCTCTTTCTCTCTTCTTTCACTTACTGCTTTCTTCATTCTCTTTCCCTCCTCCTCTCACACTCGTTTTCTTGTCCATTTTCTCATTTTCCACTCGTGAGAGAAAAGGAACGATAATGATAATATTGATGATAATCATTTAGGTTATTATTATCATTATTTTCTTATCATTATTGTTGTCATTTTTCGATTATCACTATTACTATTGTTGTTATATTATATTCATAACTACCGGTTCAACTATTTCTAATATCATTGTTATTATTACTATCACTATCAGCCTCAATATCATTATCATCATTGTCATTATTATTATTATCATTATCATTATTGTGATGTTATTATCATGATCGATTTATGATTACCATCATCAGTGCTGTTATTATGATTATTATCATTATTACTTTTATCATTATACCTATGATTACTTTTATTATCATCCTCATTATTATTGCTGTTGTTATTGTTGTAATTATCAGTATTATCCATGTTACCATTATGGTCAGTACTAATATCATAGTGATGATTACTATCATTATCATCATTATAGTGATGATTGTTATTTTTAATCATTATCATTATTATGATCGTAAATGTCATTATCATCAATATCATTACTGTTGCTGTTAATGTTCTAGTTATCATAATCAATAGAATTTTCAAACACATAAACCAACACATTGATATTGAGTTAATTAGCTTTTCATATTAGGGTACGTGTTCAATTGCAAACAATCCGGTTGCAATTGGTGGAACTTTTTATGCATCATGACATTTAATTGGATGGATTTAATTGCACATGAAGTCCTGTAATAATAATTTAATTATCTGGATCTTATGTTGATTAATGAGTCCAGTGGCGTGAGCT
>BOPN01000800.1:245494-247994 GCA_017312705.2 Penaeus japonicus
GCAAAGGGCAAGCGCCGCCCCTTTCCTCTTTGCTGATACCGTCGATACTCGCCCTGACCTCGCCCTGACCGCCCCCCCTCCCCCCCTGCAGCTCGGGTCACTCGTGATTGGTCGAGGTACGGTGTTGAAGGACGAGGGCATATGGAGATGGTGCAAAGATCGTGCATAAAAAGAGTGATTTTTGCAAGATTTGGCGACCCTGTTTGCGTGTGACCCGCCGTCTCCTCTCCACCATGTGCCCTCTTCTACATCAACTCCTGCCCTGCTGATGTGTCTTGTGCCTGTACTCTATGTATGTGTTTTTTTACCCTTGTAATGAACGCATGTGTTGTTTTTTCTGGTACTTTTCAGTTCGACCTGGCTTTTCTGATCCTTTGAATAACGAATATATATGTATATATATATATGTATATATATTTATATATATATATATATACATATATATATATATATATATATATATATATATACATATATATATATATATATATATATATATATATATATATATATAAATGAAAAAAAAAAAAAAAAAAAAAAAAAAAAAAAAAAAAAAAAAAAAAAAAAAAAAAAAAAAAATATATATATATATATATATATATATATATATATATATATATATATATATATATATATATATATATATACACATACGTGGTCTTTCTCCTGCCGACAGTCTTCTATCCTCACACATTCTCATTTTTACCTTACTCCGAACACCCTTCACACAGACCGCCTGACCCGATGACCTGACATGACCTGCCCCGGTTCCCTTCGCTGGTCCGCCTCTGCCTTCGTTTCCGTTCTCCTGTCCTCGCATGACTCTCTTGTATCGTGTTACTCCCCCCTCACCCTCTTGTTCTCCTCCTCCTTAGACCTGAAGATGGGATCCAGATGGATCTTGAAACTGTCGTCTCCTTTTCAATAAATCTATTTTCTGTATAGTGGGTTTATCTGCCATATATATATATATGTATATATATATATATATATATATATATATATATATATACACACTATGCATTATGTATCTATATTTACCATCATCTACCCTCTTCCCCGCATCGTGTTAATAAAACGAAATGCATTGAAAGTTAGAAACAAAAAGACAACGCATATTACGCCTATCTCGATATCAATATTAATGTCAATCCATATGGCGATAAGATCATAAGAATTATCATTATTATCAGCAATATAAATACGAAAATTATTATGAAGGATAATGTTAGTGACTGACGTTCATGTGACAATAGTAGAAATTGATTAAAGAGAGAGAGGAATAGACAATGCGACAGAGAGAGAAAGAGATAAAGGGGGGGGGGGCGAGAGAGAGAGGGAAATAAAGGAAGAGAGAGAAAGAGAAAGAAAGAAGAGAAAAAAGAAAGAGAGGAAAGAAGGGAGAAAGAAAGAGATAGACAGAGATAGAGAAAGAGGGAGATAGAAAGAGATCGATAGATAGAAAGAGAGAGAGGGGGGGGGGGGGGAGAGAAGAAAGAGAGGAAGGGAAAGAAAGAAGGAGATAGATAGATAGAGAAAAAAAAAGAGAAAGAGAGATGAAGGGGGGAGAGAGGAAAAAAAAAAGAAAGAGAAAGAAACAGACAGATAGATAAAGAAGAGAGAAAGAGAGCGAGAGAGGCGTGAGTGGTTTCTCGGTTCCCGTCTTACGATCGCGAAACACGAGATTCTAGAGAGCAAGGCAAGCCGGTCGTGCAATTAACATCCGGTTCCAGGTACTTCACTCCGAGGCGCGGGGGGCAGGGGGCGGGGGGGGGGGGTACCCGTCTCTAGGAATTCATTTCTCTTTCTCCCTCTCTCTCTCTCTCTCTCTCTCTCTCTCTCTCTCTCTCTTTCTATATGTTTATTTTTTTTCTGTACTATTTTTTTTTCTTTTCTTTTCTTCCACTTCTTGTTTTTCGTCCTCCTCTTCTACCTCTTCTTCCTCCTTTTCTTATTTCTTCTTCTTTCTCTTCCTTCTCTCCGTCTTTCACCATATCCTATTCCTACTTTTCCTTTATCTCGTCCTCTTCTTTGTCTTCTTCTTTCTCTTCGTCATCCTCGTTCTCTTGTCCTTCAATCTCTTCTCCTCTTCGTCTCTTTTTTTTTCCTTCTTCCCTTTCCTCCTCCTCTTTTTCTCACATTTAGCCTCCCCTTCTTTCTTTCCTCTTCTCCTCTTCTCTTCTCTTCTTCGTCTTCCTTCCTCCGTTCCCCTTCCTCTTTCTCCTGTATATCCTCCCAACTTCGTCCTGCTTTTCCCCCTCTTCCCCTTCCTCTTCCTCCCTCTCCTCTCTTTCCTCATTTCCCTCCTCCCCTTCCTACTTTTTATTCCATCCCCTCCTCCCCTCCTCCTCTCCATCTTCCTCCTCCCCATCCTCCTTTTCCTTCTTCCCGTCCTCCTTTTCTTCCACTCCGTCCTCTCCCCCTCCACCTCTTCCTCCTCCCTCCTCCTCCTCCTCCTCCTCCCTCTTCCTCCTCCTCCTCCTCCTCACCCATCCTCCTT
>BOPN01000800.1:274876-282376 GCA_017312705.2 Penaeus japonicus
TGTCACATAAACGAAGATACAATGCTCGTAAACAACCCCGCTACGATTTTCCTTTGCTAGAAGTGAAAAAGATCATATTTTTTTTCCTTAGACTCAAAAGGTAAATACAATGAAGACATACAACTTTTACTTTTCTCGTCATCCAGACATTCCTTAATTCTTTCGCAGAAATAAACACTAAAAAAAACAGACACAGATATTCAATCTAATAATGCCATGTCTGACAAAAAAAAAGAAAAAAAGAAAGAAAGAAAGAAAGAAAGAAAGAGAAAAAACACGCATACAACTACCACGGATAATACAAACAACAAACAATAAAAAAAAACACCGAGTCAATCAAAAATAACAAACCTCGCCAAAATTGCACAGCCTAACCCTCATTATCATGACATTTCGCGCATATCAAAACCCTCATTAATTTCCAAAGACATTCTCATATCAAGTGTTGGTATGGCACCTCATTGAAGAGTTTGTGTCCAATACATCAAGTCCTTTTATGGAGTCACAGCTAGTTTCGTTCGACAAATCTAGGTCATTTTTCTGTCCGCGCGAGAGCACGTGTGTGTGTGTGAGTGTGTGTGTGTGTGTGTGTGTGTGTGTGTGTGTGTGTGTGTGTGTGTGTGTGTGTGTGTGTGTGTGTGTGTGTGTGTGTGTGTGTGATTGTTTATTTGTGTTTGTATATTTGTGTTTGTATATTTGTTTGTTTATTTGTGTTTGCTTATTTGTGTGTTTGTTTATTTATGTGTGTTTATTTATTTGTGTTTGCTTATTTGTGTGTTTGTTTATTTATGTGTGTTTGTTTATTTGTATGTGTGTGTGAGTAGAGAGAGTGAGTGAGTGAATAAGCGAGTGAGCGAGTGAGTGCATGTCTGTCTGTGTCCGGGCGTTGGATCACTTCTTCTACCAGCGTTGAATCCCATGGATAAGCGCACAAGCCAGGACATCACCAAAGAACATTAGAAGAAGACAGAGAAGAGGAAGAAGAAGACAGAGGGGAGGAAGAGGAGGAAGAAGACACGAGGGGGGGAAGAGGAAGAAGAAAAGGTAGAAGAGAGACCAGGAGAAGACAGATAGGAGGAAAAAGAAGACAGAAGGGAGGATGAGGATGAGGATAAGGAGGAGGATGTAGAAGAAGAAAGACCAGGAGAAGAAGCAAAAGAAGAAGAAGAAGAAGAAGAAGAAGAAATAGAAGGACAATGAGAAGAAACAGAAGAGGGAGGTTAAGGAGGAGGAGGAAGGAGGAGAAAATGGTGGTTAAGGAAGGAGAAAAAAAATTAAAAGCCAGACCTAATTGGCTCTCCCGCCCAACATTTCCGCAAAAGTCGGCCTCTCATTTTCTTCGGCCGCAGTAGGCCTACAAACGCACCACATAAACCTCACAGAACCGCTCTGGTAACTGTGGAAAGGGAGGGGGGGGGGGTAAGGAGTGAGGGGGCGGGGTAGAAAGGGTGCTTTCACTTTCGTTAATCGTTCCAACTAGCTCTCTCGCTCTCGCTTCTCTCTCTTTCTCTCTTTCTCTCTTTCTCTCTTTCTCTCTTTCTGTCTCTGTCTCTGTCTCTCTCTCTCTCAGTCAAGCCTGCAATCCATTTCCCTGTTGCTCCACCTCCTCGCAAGGCCAGTCCATCTAGATCAAGTGCTATCGATACCCTGATAAGGGCACCGCCAGCAACACCATCATCATCATCACCATTATCATCGCAACACTCATTCCCCCCTCCCCCCCCCTCCCAACGACCCCATAATCCACCTATCCCGAGTTCCAGTCGAGCCAGACCTCCCTCCCTCCCTCCCTCCCTTCACTACCCCGCCCCCATCCCCAACCCCCGTCGGGCCTATATAGGCCAAGATCAGAGAATGTAGGACGGATGGAGTCTACCTCTCTCTCTCTCTCTACACCCCCCCTCTTCCTAGTCCCCCTTCCCGTCCCTTTCCCCCATTCGCTCCACCCTACCCCTACCCACTCCCCATTAGCCACCCATCCCCCTCCCCATCCCCCATTCACCCCACCCTTCCCCTCCCCCTACCCCCTCCCCATTGGCCACCCCTCCCCCCCTTCCTCCCTCCTCCCCCTCCCCCTCCCCCCTAGGGTAGCTGCAGGCCGCCTCCTGTTCGCATTCACCCGCCGTCTCCCACTAGGTACGCCATGACACACTTTTCGGGCTCTGGCGGCCGCGGCGGGGAAGAGTGCGTGGCGGCTGAGACGGGATGGGCTTCCTATCCCCGTTATGTAAATAGGGATGTGTGTCTATGTGCAAATTTCCCCCCCCCCCCCTTTCTCTCTCTCTCTCTCTCTCTCTCTCTCTCTCTCTCTCTCTCTCTCTCTCTCTCTCTCTCTCTCTCTATTTCTTTCTTTCTCTCTTTATTTTTTTTTTATTTCTCTCTCTTTGTGTATATATACATGTAATGTATGTATGTATGTATGTATTATGTATGTATGTATGTATGCATGTGTGTGTGAGTGTGTGAGTGTGTGTGTGTGTGTGTGTGTGTGTGTGTGTGTGTGTGTGTGTGTGTGTGTGTGTGTGTGTGTGTGTGTGTGTGTGTGTGTGAATACATACCGTGCCTGTGTGTATTTGAGTGAGAATGAGTTTGACTGCGTATTAACGTCAACATAATAATCAAAAGCAGTTACAGATTAGTCCCGCAACTCAAGAGAATCCGCACTAAACTATCCACACAAAATCCCAAAAGGAAACTAACATTTAAAGACCACATACTCCCCCCCCCCGCCTACCACCACCCCCAGACACCCCCCACCATTCTCTGTCCTATCCCCCCCTAACCCCCCCCACCTTACTCCCCCTACCACACACTTCCTGCACCGTTACTTAGCCTACATCTCAAAAGGTCATACATTCCCCCCATTGCCTGTGCTGCCATGTACGTCGCAGCCACCAGAGTAACACCTCCTACCTGTTCTGTTGTGTTTCAAAGTCCTCCCCCCCCCCACCATCACCCAACCCCCTACCCGACCACACCTCCACCACCCCCTCCCCTTCCCCCTCCCCCACCGCCACCTACCTGGTAACACCCATCCCCTGTGCCATCGTGTTCGCCAGAAGGCACAATATGTTCCCCACTACCTGTTCCGAGAGAAAAAGTGCACCCAGGCGAAGTCACTCTCACTTTTCCGAATATATATATATATTTTCCTTTTTTTATCATTTTTTCTGATCTTCAATTTCTATTCTTTCTTTTTTTTACTCTTTTTGTTGTCATTTAGGTTTCTCTATCTTTATTTTGTATCGGGAATAGGGGAGAGGGAAGGAGGGAAGGGGAAGGGAAGAAGGAAAAGAGGGAAGAAGGAAAAGAGGGAGGGAGGGAAGATAGGGAGGGAAGGTAGGGAGGAAAGAAGGAAAGGATGGGAGGGAAGGAAAGAAAGGGAAGGAAGGAGGGAGTGAGGATATAAACGAGGGGAAAAATCCAGGGAAAATAAAAGAGAACAACACAGAAAAAAAAGAATAAGGGAGGGAGGGAGGGAGAGAGGGAGAGAGGGAGGGAGAGAGGGGAGAGAGGGGAGAGAGAGGAGAGAGAGGAGGGAGAGAGAGAGAGAGAGAGAGAGAGAGAGAGAGAGAGAGAGGGGGGGGGGGGGGGAGAGAGGGAGAGAGAGAGAGAGAGAGAGAGAGAGAGAGAGAGAGAGAGAGAGAGAGAGAGAGAGAGAGAGAGACTAACGGAAAGAATTAGCAGAACGTGAAAATAGGGAGTGTGAACGCGCGACTGAGCTAATCTTCCTCTTTGACCTCTTGACCTCGCAGCTAGGTCATCCTGGGTCTTAAAACTGGTCTTAAAAGCCTGTATAAAGCCCCCCCCCCCTTCCTCATCCCTTCCCCTCATTCCCATCCCCACTCCTCATCTTCCAATTTACCCTTTGACCTTATACTCTTTTCCCCTCTCTTCCCTTCCCTCTCTCTTTATCCCTCATACCCCCACTCCCTATGGCACCTTGTTCTCCCTCTCCTGCCAACCCTCACCCCTTTCCTTTCCCCTCACCCCTCCCCCACTCTCGATCAACCCCACAACCCCTTAATCCACTCTCTCCCCCTCACCTATCAGCCTCTTGTCTTATCCCCCACCTTATCCCCTTCCTCTTTCCCTCCTTCATCCCTCTTCTTAATTCACCCATTATCTCCTCAACCTTTCCTCTCCATCCCCCTCACCCCCCCCCATTTTCTTCCTATCCCCCCTTATCCACCCTTTCTTATCACCCCCCCTCTTCTTAATCCACCCCCTTCTCACCCCTTCCCCTTTCCCCTCCACCTTCACCTCCACCTCCACCTCCACCTCCATCTCCCTTCCCTCACCTCTCTTCCCCTCCTCCTTCTCACCCCTTCCCTTCCCTCATCCACCCCCTTCCTTCCCCTCCCTCCTCCCACCTCCCTCTTTCCCCTCCCCTCCCCCCTTCCCCTCCTCCTCCGTCCCCTCCCCCAGAAGGAGCGACGATGGGATTCCTTGTATCAGAATGATGAACTACTACTCGCGATCTCATTTGCATATTTATCACCGCGCAACCCGATGATGTGGATTTATGACCGTTTACTTTCGGTACACACGGGCGCCTACATGCGGTCACACACATACACATACACATACACATACACATACACACACACACAGAGGGATACGTATGATCAAAATATACAAGCGTGTGTGGAAATCACACACATATAAACGATGCAAAGAATATGAGTGTATATACTTACATATACTGACACAGCTGCGCATACATAATTACGCGCATACACACGCATACACATACATACACACACACACACACACACACACACACACACACACACACACACACACACACACGCACACTTACACTTACACGGACACGCCTGACATTTAAATCGGAACGGATCGCGCATTAAATCTGCCTTTTACTGGCCGCCGCTACTGTAATCTGAAGGCGGAGATTGGCGCCCGGCCATGCACGGGAATGTGTCTCCCTGAAGTATGACTGTAACCTCTTTTTGATTTCTTGTGCTTGTCTATCGAGGTTATTGCTTTTTCTATCTGTTTGTCTATATGTCTGTTTGTGTATCTCGCTCTCGCTGTCGTGTCTCTCGCTGTCGTGTCTCTCGCTGTCATGACTCTCTCTCTCTCTCTCTAACTCTCTCTCTCTCTCTCTCTCTCTCTAACTCTCTCTCTCTCTCTCGCTCTGTCTCTCTGTCTCTCTCTCTCTCTCTTTCTGTTTGTCTGCCTGTGTGTCTGTGTATCTGTCTCTCTGATTCTCTTACTCTCTTATTCATTCACTCACTCACTCGACTTTGTTCCCCTTTCTCTTCTTGTTCTATATAAGTCGCCTCAGTTTTTCTCTCTTTTTTTTCATCTATTTCTTCTTCATCCTGTTCTATATCTCCCAATTTGTATATCTATTTATTCCTACGGCATTTTTCCTTCTACTTTTTTTCCGTTTTCCTTACGTATCTCTGTTTCGTTTCTTTTATTCTCCCTTATACTCTCTATTTCCCGATTTCTTGCACTTCCACTCTGTCTTCTTCGTTGTCTTCTTCTTTGTCTCCTTCTCCTTCTGCTTCTCCTTCTTCTTCTTATTATTATTATTATTTTTCCCCTTTCACAGCTGACTAATTCCCTGCAGATTCACTGACTTCCCCCCCCCTCCCCCAATTATGAATACGCATAGGCCTATTATTAACCTCCCACCCCTCATTCCACCTCCCTTCCTACAATCTTCTCTTTCTCCTTTTCCTTCTCTATCTCCTTCCTTCTTCCTAAATTACCAACAGCTTCTTGTCTATCCTCATACACGAAGTCTTAGCGAGTGAATAATGAACAACAATGAGTAGCAGTGAGTAATAATCAGTTAGAGTGAGTGAGTAATAAGGAGTAAAAGTGAGCAAATATTAAGAAGTGAGTAAAAGTGAGCGAAGAAGAAGTGAGTAGAAGTGAATGTGTACTATGAAGTGAGTAAAAGTGCATGAGGAGTAAGCAGAAGTGAGTAATAGTGAGTAATCTAGAGAGTTTCACTCTAACGGCCGCGAGGGCTACTTAACACCTAACTGTATTTAAATCCCCTCTCTCCCTCTCTCTTTTTCTTCCTTGTTCTTCTTCTTCCTCTTCTCCTCCTCTTTTCTTCTTCTTCTTTTCCTCTTCTCCTCCTCCTTTCTTTTCTTCTTCTTCTTCTTCTCCACCTCCTCCTTTCTTTTCTTCTTCCTCATCTCCTCCTCCTCCTTTCTTTTTATTGTCTTCTTCCTCCTTTTCTTCTTATTCTCATTCTCCTTTCTTTTATTCTTCTTCTTCCTCTTTTACATCTTTCTTCTATCTTCTCCCTTATTCATCTTTATTTTCCTTCGTTTTCTCCCCCTTTCCTCCCTGTTTGATCACATTCTCATTCTGTTTGTTTGTTTTAATTCATGCTCTTGTTGTTGTTTTTCTATCATCATCTTTTCTTTATCCTATTGTTATCTCACTTATCTTATCATTACTTCCCTATCTTTACTTCCCTTGTATTAAATACACCAAAGAAATAAATATATATAATTAATACTAAGTGCTTGTAAAAGCTATCCCAAAAGTCATCATTAATTACAAAAGCGGTTTCCAATAATAACGGCAATTACATATGAAGGCTAAATTTTGTACATTAGGAAATCACTTCGTTAAAACGACGGATAGAACAATCATGGTAAGAGCGAAAAGAACAACAAAAAATAACAACAACAACACGTTCATCAGCCGCATAAACATATAACACATAAACCAATTTAACAGATAAATAGACTAAATAAATAAACAAAAAAGCAAAAATTTATGCATTTGCCAAATACACCACAGAGCAATTAACATCAATCACCGTGGAAGTAAAAAAATATATATATCAATAAATAAAATAAACAAGAGATAAACGGGATTTTAACGAACTTACCATAAGTAGAATCCTCTCTCTCTCTCTCTCTCTCTCACTCACTTACTCACTCACTCACTCTCTCTCTCTCTCTCTCTCTCCCATTCTCCTGTTTACCTGTATGAGACCGATACAAAAGGCGTTCTCAAATAAACCGATAATGGATTCTATTAATTCCCTTAATGAGATGTACTTCGCGACGGTGATTACTCTTACCGTCATTAAGGACGCCACTTAATATGTTAAAGGGGTGAGAGGCAAAGGGGAAGGACGGGGTTTTGGTTGAGAGAGAGAGAGAGAGAGAGAGAGAGAGAGAGAGAGAGAGATCAGAAGATCTATGTGTGCATATATGTATTCTAGTGGGTCTGTCTATACATCTACCTACATATCTATCTACAGAAGTGCTAAAAAGGGTTAAAATGTCAAGAGAAAGAAAGAAAAAAAGGCTCCATCTCAAAAGTTATTTCTAATAACTTCTATCTTTGATAATATTTAGCCAAGCATAAAGTACAACTATACACTTATATTCACTGATATTCAACGTCCAGTTTGCAATTGCTCATTCAACTCTTTAACTGTAATATTGAAAGTGATTATCTTATGAGTCGTCTGCGCATAATGATCAAGTGTGC
>BOPN01000800.1:284876-289230 GCA_017312705.2 Penaeus japonicus
CTCCCCACCCCATCCTCCTCCCCCACCCACCCACCACCACCCCATTCCAAGCCCATGTCCCATCCTTTATCTCCTCCCCTATCCCCCTATCCCCCATCTCCGTACCCCCCCTCCTACCCCATCCCCCACCCACCCACCACCACCCCATTCCTAGCCCATGTCCCATCCTTTATCTCCTCCCCTATCCCCCTATCCCCCTCCCTCCCACATCCGTACCCCCCCACCTCCGTACCCCCCCCCCATCGCTTCATCTATCTAAATGCCAAGAATCGCACCCGATACTCCGCTACTAATAGTGGCCCCGTCTGTTCTCAGAAGCCAGTCGATGATATGGCCCTCTGGTGGTAGCTGGCTTAAGACTGATGGTGAGGAGGAAGAGGAGGAAGAGGTGGATGGGGGAGGGGGAGGGGGTGGTTGGGGAGGGGAGTAAAGGAGGGGGATGGGGTGGAGGTGGAGGATGAGGGGGAGGAGGTGGAGGAGGTGGGGGTGGGGGTGGGGGAGGTGGAGGAGGAGATGGAGGAAGAGGAGGAAGAGGAGGATGGGGTGGAGGAGGAGGAAGGAATGGTGGAGGATGTGAAGGAGAAAAAGAAAGAGCAGACAAGGCATATGAAAAAAACGTTACAAAGTATAGACAAAGTAAAGAACATGAAAGACTAATAAACAACAAACAAACAAAGAAACGAGATACACCCCCCCACACCCGCCCCCGCCCCCGCCCCCCTCCCCCCGTCATCCTTCATGATAGCGTTCGTGATGAATAATAAGTGTGCTTAATGTTCATTAAAATTAAATCAAAATAGGCCTATGTGATTAGCCAGACCTCCGCAACGCTACATTAACACGGGACTCGTCAGGGTTGACTTTTCATAAATTACTTGTGGTGAAAATGATGATGATCATCATAACAACGAATACAAAAGGGACCATAATATCAATGATTAGGATGTTATTGATGTTGCTGATTATAATTGCAGTAGTTGTTGTAGTTGTAGTTGTAGTAGAAGTAGTAGTACTATTAGTAACAATAATGATGATGATCATTATAATAACACTAACAACGCCAACAAAACAACAACAACTATAATAATGATAATAAAAATGACAATGGTAATAACAATAACAATAATAATTCTTGACAACACAAAAATACGACATACAAAACCAGGAACCAAATACAAAAATATAAAAAAAGAAACACGTCATAGGACTAAAACGACAAGAAACGAAGGGGGAAGGGGAAAGGGGGAAAGAGGAATGGGGAAGGGGGAAGGCGAGAGGGGGGAAAAGGGGAGAAGGAGGGGAAGGGGGGAGGGGTGTGGGGGTAAAAAAGGGGTTAAAGAAGGTAAAGGAGGAAGGGCAAAGCAAAAGGGGAATAAAATTGGGAGTAAGGGTGGCGAAAAAGAGAGGAGAGAGGGAGGGAAGAGAAGGAGGGTAACAGAAGAATAGAGGAATAAGGGAGATGATTAAAAATTTATATATATAAAACATAAAGGAGGATAATAAAAGGGTGGGGGAGGAGAAGGAGGAGGGGGAAAAAAAGGGGGGGGAGGGGGGAGGGTAAGGGCAAGAGGGGAAAGAGGGAGAAGCAAGATGTCTGCAACATTCATGACGTCATTAATCAAAACGGTCCTCGCGTGTGGCGTGCAGATAAGACGCAGAGGAAACGTGCCAGACGCAAGCGGGGGGAGGGGGGGAGTAGGGAGGGAGGGAGAGAGGGAGTGAAGAAAGAGGAGAGGAAGGGAGGAAGTGAAGGAGGGAGGGAAGAATTTAGGGAGTGAAGGAAGGAGGGAGGAATGGAGGGAATGAAGGAAGGAGGGAGGAATTGAGCGAGTGAAGGAATAAGTGAGTAAGGGAGGGAAGGAGAAAAAAGAAGAAATAAAAAGAAGAAGAAAAAGAAGAAAACATAAAGAGCACGCGCGAGACAGAAAGAGAAGGAGAAGATGGGAGAACTGGCAACAGAAGCGAGAGAAAAACAAAAACAAAGAAACAGAGCCCCCACATTGCCATATCCCTTACATATAGCGACAGCCGGCAGCCCTTCCTTCGCACACATAAGCCTATCCACATCAACCCCCTCCCCCCTCCCCCCTCCCCCCTCCCCTACTGCATGTTCCGCCATTGCACATCTTGCTCATACCAGCATTTCAAAAGTTGAATAGCATCGCGCTGCAACGGGTTTGCTTCTGGTTACAAAGGGCTTTAATGCTAATTACGGTTATTGATAAGTGGGTATTACTGGCGGAAGCGAGAGAGAGATTGAGAGAGAGGGGGGGGAGGGGGGGAAGAGAGAGAGAGAAAGAGAGAGAAAGAGAGAGAGAGAGAAAGAGAGAGAAAGAGAGAGAAAGAGAGAGAGAGAAAGAGAGAGAGAGAGAGAGAGAGAGAGAGAGAGAGAGAGAGAGAGAGAGAGAGAGAGAGAGAGAGAGAGAGAGAGAGAGAGAGAGAGAGAGAGAGAGAGAGAGAGAGAGAGAGAGCGAGAGAGAGAGAGAAGAGAAAGACAGAAAGAAGAAGAGAAAGACAGAAAGAAAAAGAAAAATAGAAAGAAAAATAGAAAGAAAGAGGAAGAAAGAAAAAGAGAAAGAAAGAAAGAAAAAGAGAAAGAGAAAGAAAGAAAGAAAGAAAGAAAAAGAGAAAGAGAAAGAAAGAGAGCCGGAGCCGTGCGTCTCCCGTCTATTATGGCCTCCCTCATAAAACGGCCCCCGTGAATGAGTATTTGTATGCATCTCATCAACATGTCGCGGGTTCGGCAGCAGCATCATTCTTCAACATCTCTTTTCGTGGGGATTATCTTCCCTCATCTCCTGTGCTCCCTGTCCCTGCCTTTTCAATTTCTCTTTCCCTCCCTGTCTCTGCCTCTCTTTCTCTGCCTCTGTCTCTGTCCCTGCCTATTTCTTTGTCTTTGTCTGTCTCTCTCTTTTTCACACACACACACACACACACACACACACACACACACACATCCATGCACAAAGCACGCACACACGCCACTTTCTCTTATCTCTATCCTTCCCCTTATCTCTCATCGCGTCCCGGTACAAGACGACGAAACGCGACGCCTGGGTTATAAAAAATGAATAATCGTTCTCTCCTTTTCATGTCTTGAAGAAGAAGAAAAAAAAAGTTAAACAGACTTTCTCTTTTTTTCTTGTAAACTATATCTTGATGGAAGATATGCTGTTGGTTTGTGTGCTGGCATACTTCAGTAATCATAAATGTAAAAAAAAATAAAAAAAATAAAAATAAAAAAAGGGTTTCCCCTCCTCCCTCCTTTATCTCCTCTACCTTTATACCCCTTCCCTACCTACCTAACTACCCCCCCCCCCACCCTTATCTACCCCCATGCGTGTTTTCTCAAGGGTTGTTTGGCAGAGCTTCCGGCATGTGATACGGGGGGGGGGGGCACATCCTGTATCTGTTTGAATACAAGAAGGTAGGGAGGGAGGAAGGAAAGATGGATGGATGGATGAAAGGAAGGAGAGAGGAAGGATGGAAGGTGGGAAGGAAGGAAGGAGGGAGGAAAGAAGGAAAGAAGGAAGGAAGAAAGGAAGGTGGGAAGGAAGGAGGGAGGAAAGAGTGAGGAGGTGGGAAGGAAGGAGGGAGGGGAGGGAGGAAAAGGAGGGAAATAGGAAAAGAAGGAGGGAGGGAAGGATGGAGGGAGAGAGGGAAGGATGTAGAGAGAGAGAGAGAGAGAGAGAGAGAGAGAGAGAGAGATAGAGAGAGAGAGAGATAGAGAGAGAGAGAGAAAGAGAGAGTCTACAAATATATAAGATAAAAAAGAAACTCCTGACAATGCCAATGATCTCCTATCAAAGAACATCAAAAAGACGCCATTGATACGTGATCTGAGACAAAGAGACAAAAGACAGTCGGATGCGACCTAACAACCTCCCCCCCTCCTCCCGCCTTCATCCTATCCCGACCTCACCTCTCTATTTCTACCTTCCCTTTTCCCTTTCTCTTCCTTTCATCTCCTCCTCCTCCTGCTTATAAGCACGCCCTTCCCATGTCCTCTCTCCTACCCTCTTCCACTCCTCTTTCTCTTTCTATCCTTTCCTTCACTTTCCTCTCTCCTTCCTCCTCCTTTCCCTTCGCCTCTTTTCTCTATACTACCATGCTTCTCTTCATTCCTCTTCCCTTTCCCTTACTTCCCCTCCGTTACGTTCGTCTCATCTCATCTTTTCTTTCCTCTTCTTCCCTTCCCTCCTATCATCTCCTCATCCCATCCTCCCTAACTTCCCAATAATCTCCCCTCTATCATCTCCTCCTTCTCATTTCTCATTTCCCTCTCTACCTCCCCTCCTCCCCCCTCCTCCCTCCCCCCCACCCTTCTTTTCCGACTGAACAGTAAGAACGACTT
>BOPN01000800.1:290024-292524 GCA_017312705.2 Penaeus japonicus
TTCTTCTTCTTCTTCTTCTTCTTCTTCTTCTTCTTCTTCTTCTTCTTCTTCTTCTTCTTCTTCTTCTTCTTCTTCTTCTTCTTCTTCTTCTTCTTCTTCTTCTTCTTCTTCTTCTTCTTCTTCTTCTTCTTCTTCTTCTTCTTCTTCTTCTTCTTCTTCTTCTTCTTCTTCTTCTTCTTCTTCTTCTTCTTCTTCTTCTTCTTCTTCTTCTTCTTCTTCTTCTTCTTCTTCTTCTTCTTCTTCTTCTTCTTCTTCTTCTTCTTCTTCTTCTTCTTCTTCTTCTTCTTCTTCTTCTTCTTCTTCTTCTTCTTCTTCTTCTTCTTCTTCTTCTTCTTCTTCTTCTTCTTCTTCTTCTTCTTCTTCTTCTTCTTCTTCTTCTTCTTCTTCTTCTTCTTCTTCTTCTTCTTCTTCTTCTTCTTCTTCTTCTTCTTCTTCTTCTTCTTCTTCTTCTTCTTCTTCTTCTTCTTCTTCTTCTTCTTCTTCTTCTTCTTCTTCTTCTTCTTCTTCTTCTTCTTCTTCTTCTTCTTCTTCTTCTTCTTCTTCTTCTTCTTCTTCTTCTTCTTCTTCTTCTTCTTCTTCTTCTTCTTCTTCTTCTTCTTCTTCTTCTTCTTCTTCTTCTTCTTCTTCTTCTTCTTCTTCTTCTTCTTCTTCCTCCTTCTCCTCCTCTTCCTCCTTACTACTACTATCAGTCTCCATCGGTCATCTCCTCTCCTACTTCTTCCGATGATAATGCTGCGGTAAGTGGTGTGTTGGGAGCAATGATACTGGCGTGCTCAGAGACACATACATACATACATACATACATACATACATTCATACATACATACATTACATACACACACACACACACACGAAAGAACACTTAAGCATCCTCGCCCAAGTATACTTCCCACCCTCCACCCATCTCCTGAGACGACTCCCATTCCCCCATCCCCCACTCTCCACCCACCACCCCAACTCCCCCACCTCTCCCTATCCCTCCCCTCGCCCTCAGGAAAACTCCCCCCCCCCCGCTGCCTCCCCCCAAAACACCCCTCTCCAAATGCTGATTCTAACCGCCGCTTGGCTCTCGGTGCCTCACCCGGTGCCTCACCCGGTGCCTCAGTCATCCGCGCCGGAGACATTACGCGCGGCTCTAACTACCGCCAAGGTGAGACGGAAGCGGCCACATTACGGCGGTCCGGGCTTTATGCGTCGCGGCGGTCGCTAACGGCCTCTCATGGCCTCGCAGGTGTACTCCGGGAGGACATCACTGCGGCGGCTCACGACCCCGCTGAGATCGAGACCTCGCGTTACTGTCACGGCCGATGTAGACGGCCCCGGGGTAGCGGGGCGCCGGGGACCGCGTGTCGTGACCGAGGTGCGCCTGGCCCGGACGCGCCCTGCGTGTTCTCCTCCTCTTCCTCCTCTGCCTCTTTCTCTTCCTTCTCCTCTCCCTCTTTCCACTCCTCCTGTTCTCCCTCTCTCTGCTCCTCCTCCTCTCCCTCTCTCTGCTCCTTCTCATCTCCCTCTCTCTGCTCCTCCTCCTCTCCCTCTCTTCCCATTTCTCTTCCTCATTTCCCTCTCTCTCCCTATTTCTCTATTCCTCCTCTCCCTCTCTATTCCTCCTCTCTCTCTCTCTTCCCCCTTCCCCTCTCCCTCTTTCCCCTCTCCTTCCCTCTGTCGCCCAGCATTCACTACCCAAGAATGACGAGGCGCGGGGGGATAATAACCGCAATTTTCTAAACACTCGGAAAGAGGGGAGGGGAGAGGAGGGAGAGGAGGGAGAGAAGAAGAGGGATGATCGAGGGAAAGGGGGGTTAAAAGGGTGAGGGGGTGAGGATAAGGGAAGGTAAGAGTGAGAATAGGGGGGGAGGGGTAAGGGGTGAGGGTGAGCGGAAGTAAGGGATGATGATAAGCGCAAGTAAAGGGTGATGATAAGGGGAATAGAGGATAAGGAAAAGGTGGGGGGGGAGGGCGGTATTAAGGCTGGTAAAAGGGTATCATCAGAGTCCCCCTCCTCCCCCCCCCTCTAAATTCCCGGTATGACACCCAGGGCGCATTACAGAATCCCCCAAAACTGCGCAAAATTACACCGCTTTACAACCAGGTCATCACAGGGACGTTTTGTCCTCGGTGAATGCCTGTTTACCCTTAATGACCGTGCACGTACCCCCCACCCCTTCCCCTCCACCTCAGTCCCCTCCTTTCTCACCCTCCACCTCAGTCCCCTCCTTTCTCCCCCTCCACCTCAGTGCCCTCCTTTCTCCCTCTCACCCACCACCACCTCCTCCTCATTCTCCTTCTCTACTTCTTCCCTTCTTCATCTTCCCTCCATAATATTCCTCTCCTCTCCCTGATCCCTCTCCTACGTACGTTCTCCTTTCCCTTACCTCATTCCCCTTTTACCTCTTCCACTCTCCCTCATCCCCCACCCTTTCCCCTTCTCTCATCTCTTCCCTTCCCCCCTTCTTCCCCTTTCCCTTATCATTTTCCCTTCTCATCCCCTTCCTCCATCATT
>BOPN01000800.1:297524-302524 GCA_017312705.2 Penaeus japonicus
ACCTGCACTACATCTCCTTCTGCGCCCCCGTGTTGGTAAATGTTGCGTCGACAGCCCTTTGTGCGTCGAGGGTGGAAATTACCCTTAACACATAGCTGCTTAATGTGATGGAGTGGAATGCCGATGTATGGGCGGGCGAGCGGGCGGGCCGTTGCCATTACTGGCGCGTTATTGGGATTCCTTTTAATGTTTTTATATTTTTTTCTCCCTTCTTTTATTATTCTTTTATCCCCCCTTTTTTTTCTTAATATCTGCTTATTTCTTTCTGTGTTACTTAATTGTTATGGTTATATTGAATTATATTCTCTCGTTATAATGTTATCTGCTTACTTACTTTATTACTTAGGAAGCTACAAACGTCTACTTTCGGATTAAACAAGACTTTTCCTTAAGCCATTTTAATAATAGACACAACTACATCAAAGAGAGAAGAGAGAGGGGGGACAAAATCAAAATTCTCCCCCTTAAAAAAGCCTTTCGGTTCCTGACTCCATGACCCTTGCATGGTCCGTCGCCATCTTGTCCCTCTTAGTAATGTCTGTTTGGTGGGTAAACTCCCACCGTTTTCCCTCTTGACAGCGTAGGTACGTAGGGAGAGGGATGGAGAGAGATGAAGGGAGGGAGGAGGAGGATAAGATGATGGGAGGGAGGGAGGGAAGGAGGGAGGAGGCAAGATGGGAGAAGAAGAGAGAGAGAGAGAGAGAGAGAGAGAGAGAGAGAGAGAGAGAGAGAGAGAGAGAGAGAGAGAGAGAGAGAGAGAGAGAGAATTAGAAAAATATATATAAATCTCGAAGTGAAATGAAGTACAAGCGTAATCTTCAAAAACATAAATATCAAGAATATTCAACTATAAAATACTATCCCACAACCGAAGGTCAATGTTTCGACAAACAGAAAAAGAAAAAGAGAAAAAGAAAATCCCTTTTCCTCCATTGCAAACGGGAAATGTAAAGGAGAAAAAAGGTAAAATATATGTGACAAGAAAGGACCACCAGGGAATAATATAAGAAAGAGGAGGAACGGGGGAGAAGAGGAGGAGGAGAAGAGGAAAGGGGGAGGAGAGGAGAGGAGAGGGGGAGGAGTAAGGGGGGGGAGGAGGAGGAGGAGGAGGAGGAGGAGGAGGAGGAGGAGGAGGAGGAGGAGGAGGAGGAGGAGGAGGAGGAGGAGGAGGAGGAGGAGGAGGAGGAGGAGGAGGAGGAGGAGGAGGAGGAGGAGGAGGAGAAGGAGAAGGAGGAGGAAAAGGAAAAGGAGGAGGAGGAGGAGAAGGAGAAGGAGGAGGAAAAGGAAAAGGAGAAGAAGAAGGAGAAGGAAAATGAAAAGAAGGAGAAGGAGAAGGAAGAGAAAAAGGAGAAGGAAGAGAAAAAGGAGAAGGAGAAGAAGAGGTAGAAAGCGAGGCACCAAGGCATGCCGACGCTCTCCCTCCCCCCCACACCCACCTCCACCACACTACCCTCCCTCCTATTCTCCAAACACTTGAAAATCTGTCCTGAATCACACTCACACAGGTTTAATAAGTTCTTTTGATTTCCCGCGAGGTTTGTCGATAAAGTATGTAGACATCCAATCCCTGTGGGGGGGGGGATTCTTCCCTCCCTCTCTCTTTTCCTCTGACTGTCTGTTTGCATCTGCCTCTGTCTCTCCTTTATGCCCACCATCTCATCTTTCTAGTTCTACACCTCTCTCTCTCTTTTTCTTCCTCTTTCTCTCTCTCCTTCTTCCTTTCCCTTTTCGTATCCCTAGCCATCTTTTTTTTACCCAAATTATCCCCCCCCCCCCCCCCGAAATAAACTGCTCTTTACTGGATCAGTGAGACAAACTCTAGCTCTTTGTTCTGTGTGGATGTGGCTCTCCCATGTGGGTGCCCTTGGTTGAGCGAGAATTTGCGCCTCAGTGTAATGCCTGCGAAACATATACAAAGGTTGACAAATGTGCATGCGATTGTCTAAAAATGCATGGAGGACAGTCGATCGTTTAATCTTCATTTCGGTGTCGCTTTTTTTGTCTGTCCGTTTATCTGTCTGTCTGTCTCTCTCTCTTCCTCCCTTCACCTTTTCATTTTCCCTTCCCCTTCTCCCCTCACTCTCTTGTATGTTCATTTGAATGTTCCCCCTTGTTACCTTTTGCCTTTCTCTTTCTCTTTTATTCTCCCTATATTTCTTTCTCTCTCTCTTTCTCCTTCTACATCTCCCCCCCCCTCCCTCTCCCCCCCACCATCGAGAAAACAACAGCAGGCACATGGTTCCACACGGGGACGCGGCAGCAGGCACAGCGTTAAAGACGACAGACACACACATACGCATAGAGTGGTACCGGCGTACTTGGAGGACCTCTGGTTTTATCACGCACGCACATGTCCTAACGTACTGTATATGTAAATGGGTAGATGGGATAAATGCTGTGTGAAACAAACACACAAAAGGAGAGAGGAGAGAGGAGAGGAGAGGAGAGGAGAGGAGAGGAGAGGAGAGAAAAGAGAGAGGAGAGGAGAGGAGAGGAGAGGAGAGGAGAGGAGAGGAGAAAATAGAGAAGAGAAGAGAAGAGAAGAGAAGAGAAGAGAAGAGAAGAGAAGAGAAGCGAAGAGAAGAGAAGGGGAGAAGAAAAGAGAAGAGAGAAGAAAGAAAAAAGAAAGAAAAAAGAGGAGAGAGAGAGAGAGAAGAAAAGAGAATAACATCAGATCCTACCCCTCATAACCCCTCCACTCCCAACATTAATACAAAATAAACAACGACCCACCCGCCATCTCAACCTACACCAAACTACACCCTTAAGAAGAAATGTCACACACTCACCTACAATCCTAAACCTACCCATCCCCCCCCCCCCCGCCCCCCACACCCAAGTTCACGCCCACTCGTAAACCCTCAAAACGCAGCCTGAGAACCAAGCATCTAGTACCCTTTTAACCTCGAAAACAGACCATTGAGAACTTACGTCAACGGCGTCCAAACGAGTCGTTAGACGTCTATCCAGCGAGTTTTTATGGCGTCATCGCGCAAGTAGACAGACTGCCATCTCCTCCAGGGTCTATCCTGGTCTACTCGACTTGGATCTTAGGTCTACTAGAAGGTGGGTTTAACATAACATACACAAAAGGGTCGGGTACTTGAATAGGAGTATGAAGTTGCTAGTGTGCTGTTATGCCGTCACAGTTCAATGACTGTTCTATCTCGAATGACTGTTTTAGGGGCTTTAAACAGGTTTTTATCTCCTAACTGTCAATAGGTATCAAAGAGTCTTAATAACCGTTAGAGAGTTAGATAGGATAATTACGAACTGTCAATAACTGTTTTAGGTGTTTAGGAGAATTTCTTCTAAAAACCGTTACGGATTTAACAATCATTAAAGATAGCTAAGCAATCAAATTCTATCACAATAACCGACAAGACCCTAATAATTTACTTAAGAGTTAAATCCTAGCACAGTGTTAGTAAATCTTAAATAATAAGTATACTTACTACCGTTCAAAAGAAGGTCCCGGGTCTTCTCTTCTCGTCTTCCCGAAGAGTCATCAAATAAGGATCAGTCAACGTCAATGTGAAGATGGGACTGACAGACGGAAGGTAAATGAGGCAGGAGGGGGGGGGGGGGTTGAGAGGGGAGGGAGGGAACGAGAGAGAAGAGATTTATAGACCGTTTCTTTCAATCTATATATACATCTATATGTTTCTTTCTCTCTTTTTTTCCCCGTTTCTTTTTCTTTTCCTCTCCTTCTCCTTCTCCTTCTCCTTCTCCTTCTCCCCACTCCATCCCCTCTCCCTCTCCCTCTCCCTCTCCCTCTCCTTCTCCCCACTCCATCCCCTCTCCCTCTCCCTCTTACTTCCCCCCCCCTCTCATTCTTTCTACCCAACCCCTCCTTCCCTTCCCTTTCCCTCCCCTTTCCCTCTTCCTCCCTCTCTTAATGTCTTCTTGCTGTGGCCCTTCTTCCGATACCTTCTCCTGGACACCAAGGAGCCGGCCAGGAATATACCGAAGACATCCTCTCACTCTGCGTTGGTCAACTCACCTGCGAAGAAGAAAAAAAATAGGAAAATTAATATCTTGGATTTTGGGATTTTGTGTTATTGTATTCTGCATAATATAAAATTAGGAAGTGGAGGAGGACGAGGTGGAATATGAGGAGGGATGGGAGGGGGAGAAGGAGGAGGAGGAGGAGGAGGAGGAGGAGGAGGAGGAGGAAGAGGAAGAAGAAGAAGAGGAAGGAGGAAGAATAAGCGGAAGAAGAAAAAGAAAGATAAAACGAAAGGACGACAACAAAAACAAGTATAAAAAAACACAGGAAAAACAACCTTATCCCCGGCCATCCGAAGGCCCATAATCCCCCGCGCCGCCCACATTCACTCGACTGACCCCCCCCCCCCCAGCTCTATTGCCCATCAAAACGCAATGTCGAAAAGACTCGTAATGTCTTGGGCATCGTGTCCCCCCCCCCGCCCCCCTACCCTACACCCTCATCACGAGACCGGACACTCCCAGCGCCTTCGTGGAGGGGGGGGGGGTGAAGGGGGAAGAGGGGGGGGGAATCTGGAAAAATACCTTGAAAGAGCGGAGTGCCTTTCCCATTTACTCAACGCCACCTTACTTCCCTACCACTACCACTGCCACTACCCTGGTGCTGCTTAGCCGGTACCCCCTATCCCTGTCCCTGGCACTGTACCTGGCACTGTTGCTGGTACTGTCCCTGGCACTGTCCCGACCACTAGCACTTGCCACTCAGTCGTCCTCTCTTCTTCTATCTTTTTGTATTCTCTGTGTCATTCTTTCCTTTTCCTTCTCTTTCTTCTATTTATTTTTCTATTTATTATTCTTTTATTCTATTCTTTCCTTTCTTCTTTCTTCTACCTCTACTACTACTTATTCCTCTCCTACCCCCTACCACCCTCTCCCTCTACCTCTTCCTCTTCCTCTTCCTCTTCCTCCACCTCTTCCCCTTCCCCTCCCCCTCCTGTGTAATAGCTACTGACTCCCCTCCCCTCCCCTCCCCTCCCCTCCCCTCCCCCTTT
>BOPN01000800.1:307524-315024 GCA_017312705.2 Penaeus japonicus
TCTCTCTCTCTCTCTCTCTCTCTCTCTCTCTCTCTCTCTCTCTCTCCCCCCTCTCTCTGTCTCTCTCTGTCTCTCTTCCTCTCCTCCGCCCCCCCCACCTCCCCACCTCTTCATGCAAGGATAAACAGCCGAACGGAGAAAGCCCAAAATTTCTTATTTTGTTTTTACTTCATACATCAACTGATTTCCAACTTTTCTGCCGCTTAATATTTAAACTAAAAATAATAAATCTCCTCAATCTAAAAAAACACTCCATCACATAAATTCTTTAAAAAAAATAATGAAAACATTAAATAGTATCTAAAAGGAAAAGAACTTAATTTTGTAATAACTGTGTGCAAATATAAAAATAACAAAAATATCAACAAGGACAAAAACAATAACCGAAAGAGAACAACCACAAAGACAATAATAAAAAAGGACAAGAAAACAACGACAACAACAACAACACACACACACACACACACACATTCCCCCAAGAAACAAACACACACACACGCACGCGCACACACACACACACACACACACACACACACACACACACACACACACACACACACACACACACACACACACACACACTAACACTAACACACACACAAATAAACACACAAACACACACACACACACAAACACAAGCACTCACACACACACATTCCACGCCCTTTTTCTCGGCGTCGCCAGCCATCGTCACACCTTCCGTTCATTAAATAACCCGAAGACAATAAAACCGGCAATAACTCTTCATGAACCTTGACATAGGCTTCTACAGACAGACATTAAACACGTCATATTTCAGCTAATGGATTCTTGCTTAGGTATCATTCTCATTAGGATTATTATCACTATTGTTGTCGGTTTTGTTTGTTTGTTTGTTTGTTGTGGTGGATGGCGATAATGTTATTGTGTGTGTTGTTGATAATTTGTATTACTAGTATTATCACTATCGATGTTGTGATTGTTATCACTGGTCTCTTTATCATGAATAAAAATATATTATTATTATCATTATCGTTGTTATGATGATAAATTTGTCATTATTCGTCGTTCAATTTGTTAGTGTTCATATCATTTTCTTTCTTCTGTCTCTTCCTCTTTGTCTTCCCCTCTACTTCTCCTTCTCTTTCTCCTTCTTCCCCTTCATCTCCTCCTTTTTCTTCACCCCCTCCTCCTTCCTCCTCACCCCCTCCCCTTCTCCTTCCCCTCCCTCCTCCTCCTTTATCTCCCCTCCCCTCTCCCTCCTCCTCCTTCCTCCTCACCTCCCCCTCCTTCTTCCCTTTCACCCCCTCCCCCTTCCCTCCTCCTTCCACCTAACCCCCTCCTCCTTCCTCCTCCCTCCTCCTTCCTCCTCCCCCCCTCCTCCTTTTTTCCTCCACTATACATCTTCACGGGGAGCAAAAACCTTAATTGATCTGCCTTCACTTGACGGCCAATCAAGCACCAATATTACACGGAACATGAAACCAATATCTCTCGGTAAAGAACCCGCTGGCGATACATGCGCGCTGGGGGTGGGGATACATATTCCGACACACGCACGTACAAACATACATATAAACGCGGAACCATGCACATACATATGTACAGTTTATATGGACCTGCAACAGCATTCACCTACGAAAGTAAACACAAGCACGGACGCAGACACGCACTCAAACACACGTAAACACACGCAAACACACACACACACACGTAAACACACTCACACTCACACTCACACACACACACATGCACACACACACGCATACAGAAACAAACAAAATAAATAATTGATACATTTATAACTTCTTATCGCCATAATCAACACACAAAAACGTCACGTCATGCTAGAATATGATGCAATCAGTGTGTATCTTATGAGCCCCCTCCCCCCCCTCCCCCCACAAGCACGACACGCAGGGGAGGGGGGGAACCAGTGAATAAAATCATGCATGATAATGACAGCATTTTAATCATGACTGATGGACAAGGGAGAGTCAACATGACCGAAGGCCGTGCAAGATGCAAGATGCAACCGAGGCCAGTAGCAATGATACTAGTTTGATAACGTTTGGCCTTAAGTTTGATAGATACTGAAGGACACGCTATGTTATCTAAGGCGGGTTTGTCGGATGTGTGTGTGTGTGTGTGTGTGTGTGTGTGTGTGTGTGTGTGTGCGTGTGCGTGTGCGTGTGCGTGTGTGTGTGTGTGTGTGTGAGTATGTGTGTGAGTATGAATATGTGTATGTGTATGTGTATGAGTATGAATATGAATATGTGTATGAATATGAATATGAGTATATGTATGAGTATAAGTATGTTCAATCCAGAGGTCAGGTGAGGTCAAGGCACGCCAGGATGAGGGATGCCTATTCACCCTTCCGTTCGCCCTTGTTCTCTGCTGCGATTTATTCTCGCCTCGTCGCCTCAGCTGATCTCCGGACCAGAGTTCTTTCTTTCTTTTCCTTCTTCTTTTCTTTGTTCCTTTATTAGTGTCTCTTTCCTTACTTTCCCCTCCCTCTGTCCCTCTCCTTCTCCCTCTCCCTGTCTCACTCCGTCCCCTTCCCATTCCCTTCCACGTCTTCTTTATTCATCCTCCCTCTCACACTCCCTCTCGCTGCCTCTCCCTCCTATTTCCCATCTCCCTCCACTCCCGTACTCTCACTCTCTCACTCACTCACTCATTCACTTACCTTCCCCTCCCTTATCTCTCCTCTCCCCTCCCCTATGTCCTCTCATCCTTTCCCTTCCCCAATCATCCTCACCTTTCCTCCCCCTCCTCCTTTCACCCCTTCCCTTCCCCATTCACCCTTACTTTCCCATCCCCAATCATCCCCCTCCCCTTCCCTAATCAGCCTCACCTTTCCTCCCCTATCTCCCCTCACCCCTTCCCTTCCCCTACCCTATCTCCCCTTCCCTTCCCCAATCACCCTCCCCCATCTCCCCTTCCCTTCCCCAATCATCCTTTCACTTCCCCTATCACCCTCACCTCCCCTCACCCCTCCCCTATCTCCCCTCACCTCTTCCCTTCTCCAATCACCCCTCACCCCATCCCCTACCCCATCTCCCCTCACCCTCACCCCTCCCCAATCACCCTCCCCTATCTCCCCTCACCCTTCCCCTTCCCCTCACCCTAAAGCATCAAACGCAGGCTCCCCCAAAGTCGGTCAACAGCTTATGATGACAGGCTATCTAGGGATGCCATCCAGCCGAAAACCATTTTTCTTGTGCGGGGGGAGGGAAGGGGAAGGGAAGGGGAAGGGAGGGGGAAAGGGGGAAGGACACTAAATGAATTAAAGAGGTGATAAATATAGAAGAAGCTGGTTTCCGTTAGAATGAAGGGGGGGAAAATATTCACCACCTGATGTGTTGGTGGTTTGGGTTTTTTTTTCTTTTTTTTTCTTCTTTTTTTTTTTTTTTCTTCCCTCTTGGTCTTTCTCTCTCTTTCTTTTTTTTTTTTCCTCTCTCTCTCTCTCTCTCTCTCTCTCTCTCTCTCTCTCTCTCTCTCTCTCTCTCTCTCTCTCTCTCTCTCTCTCTCTCTCTCTCCCTCTCTCTCATTTATTTTGCTCTGTCTCTGTATTTCTCTCTTTCTCTTTCTCTTTCTCACTCCCTCTCCCCCCTCTCTCCCTCCCTCCCACCCTCTCTCTTCTTTTTTCCCCTTCCCCTTCCTCTCTCTCTCTCCTTCCTTTTCTCCTTCCCTTTCCCTCTCTCTCTCCTTCCCTTTTATGCCATGCACCTGTCGAGGCGCAAAAAAAGCGAAGAAGAATTATCATGCAAAGAAGATTCCTTTTTCGAAGTCACTTTGCACTCACTCGGCAATCGAGATCGCTTTTGAGTCTTTCTTTTTCCTCCTTTTCCTCGAGACGTTTATAGGAAAACGAAATCTTTGTCATGATAAGTGTGATAAAGTCATGGGAGTAGGTCTCTCTTCTTTGTGTTCGTCTTCTATCTCTTTCTTTCTTTGCTTCTTTCTTTCACGTTCTTTCTTTCTCTTGCTTGCTTGCTTGTTCTCTCTCTCTCTTCATCTCTCTCTCTCTCTCTTTCTCTCTCTCTCTCTCTCTCTTTCTCTCTCTCTCTCTCTCTCTCTCTCTCTCTCTCTCTCTCTCTCTCTCTCTCTCTCTCTCTCTCTCTCTCTCTCTCTCTCTCTCTCTCTCTCCCTCCCTCTCCTTCCTTCATTCCCTTTCTCCCGTATCCCTATCCACTTTTCCACCCTCCCTCCCACTCACCCACCTACCTTCCTTCCTTACCTCGCTCCCTCCACCTTCCCTCCCTCTCCCCCCAACTGCGTCCGAAGATGCCCTGTGCCATGACGCAGATAACGAGACCCGATAAGAAGAAATATAATCAATTAAAGTAAATAAGACGCCATTATTTTCCTTTTTTTTCTTCTTTCTCCCTCTTTTTAACGTCTTTCTCCTTAAGACTTTTCTCTCTCTCTCTCTCTCTCTCTCTCTCTCTCTCTCTCTCTCTCTCTCTCTCTCTCTCTCTCTCTCTCTCTCTGTCTTTTATCTGTCCTCAAGTGGACCATTGTATTCTCAATAGTATACTTCAAGAGCATCACACCAGCGTTTTGTTATCGCTCACTCGGCACGTACACACACACACACACACACACACACACACACACACACACACACACATACATACACACACATACAAACATTATGTATATATATATATACATATCTGTACATCCGTATCTAATCATGACATAAACATTATTAGTTATTTTCTCATTGCCCTAAAAAAAAAAAAAAAAAAAAGCGACAGCCACTCCCCCCCTTCCCCTCTCTCCCTCCCTCCCCCTTAACCCTTTACCCCAACCACCCCGCCGGCATCATAATGTAATTAAACATTTACTATGCATGGTGGTGACACTGATTAATTGCACCTAAATTGCAACATTGCCGGGGGAACCGAGCGGACGCCTGCAGGATACTTAGCGGTGGCAGGACTCTACCCCCTCCCCTCCTTACTCCCGATTCCCCCCTCCCTTTCCATTCTCCTCCTCATTCCTCCATCCACGGCACTTTCAGGTTTTCTCTCTCTCTCTCTCTCTCTCTCTCTCTCTCTCTCTCTCTCTCTCTCTCTCTCTCTCTCTCTCTCTCTCTCTCTCTCTCTCTCTCTCATTATTTCCCTCTTCCTTTTATCCTCCTCCTCTTGCTCCTGCTCCTGCTCCTGCTGCTCCTCCTCCTCCTCCTCCTCCTCCTCCTCCCCCTCCTCCTCCCCCTCCCCCTCCTCCTCCTCCTCCTCCTCCTCCTCCTCCTCCTCCTCCTCCTCCTCCTCCTCCTCCTCCTCCTCCTCCTCCTCCTCCTCCTCCACCACACCCTCCGCCTCCACCCTTAGCGTGGAGAGGCCTCGTGAGTCCTTTGTTTACGAGTGGAACAGACCTAGGACGCCAAAGTCCCGAGGCCTATCGATCACAGATATGAGGCCTACGTACGCTTTGTCACAGCCTTTGGTCTCCGCAACCAATATAAGAAAGGAGGGAGGGAGGGAGGGAGGGAGGGAGGGAGGGAGGGAGGGAGGGAGGGAGGGAGGGAGGGAGGGAGGGGAGAGGGGGAGGGAGGGAGAGAGGGAGGGAGAGAGGGAAGGAGGGAAGGAGGGGAGGGGGGAGAGAGAAGGAGGAAAAGGGAAGGAGGGAAGGGGGGAAGAGTATGGAAGGAGGAGAGAGAGGAGGGAGAAGGAGAGAGAGAGAGAGGAAGGGAGGGAGAGGGAAGGAGGGAAGGGGGAAGAGAAAAGGAGGAAAAGGGAAGGAGGGAAGGGGGAAAGAGAATGGAAGGAGGAGAGAGAGAGAGAGGAAGGGAGGGAGAGGGAAGGAGGGAGGGAAAGAAGAGGGGAGTGTCAGGAGAGGAGAGGGGGTGTCAGAGATAATCACAAAGGACAAAGAAGTTGGAAAGGCAATTGAAATAATGATAATAATTTAGGAGACGAAGACGACAAGAAGTGAAGATGTAAAACCACTAATAAACAAGAGCAACAATATGACAAGCAGGCGCATCCTGAACCTCCGTCATCATCATTCTCTCTCTCTCTCTCTCTCTCTCTCTCTCTCTCTCTCTCTCTCTCTCTCTCTCTCTCTCTCTCTCTCTCTCTCTCTCTCTCTCTCTCTCTCTCTCTCTCTCTCTCTCTCTCTCTCTTTCCAAATATAGACCAAAGGGAACACAAGCAAGGCAAGCACGCGATTCACGTCTCCTTATCGTGACATTATGTGACAGCCACTAACAAAATGGAGGGCGCCCGTGTGGCTCCCTCTCCCTCTCCCTCTCCCTCCATTCCTCTTCCCTATCCCTCTCCCTCTATTCCTTTTCCCGATCCCTCTCCCCCTCATTACCACCCTCCCTCCCTCTCACCCATCTTCCCTCCCTTCCCCCCCCTCCCTTCCCTCCTTCCCTCCCTCCAACGTGACATTTCCCAAAGCGGCGTCATCTCCCCTTCCCCCCCTCACCCCCTACCCCATTCACCCCTAACCATCCCTAACCGGTCGGAAGTGAAGTGACGTCATCCATCGAATTCCAAAAAGCGATTTCCCAAAACGTAAAAGAAGATGACGTCAAAGATGACCGGCAGATGGCGTACAGAACGAATGAATGAGGAAGGGCAATGGAGGTGATAATGACGATGACGATGTACAACGAAAATAATATTATCAACATCTCTAGACCGAAAACGAAGTTGGGATACACACACACACACACACACACACACACACACACACACACACACACACACACACACACACACACACACACACACACACACATACACACATATAAATACACATATATATATATATATATATATATATATATATATATATATATATAGATATATATATATATATATATATATATATGTACACAAGCACATATAATCCACAAAAGAAATGAAAAGCAAGGAAAAAAATAGACAAATAATAACTAAAGAAAAAGCAGCAAGCACGTTTTTCTCTCTCACCTTTTTTTCTTAAGCTTTTTTTCCTCTAACCTCTTTTAGCTTTTACGCGAAACCTTCAACAAGCAGCTTAAAGATTCAGCTTAAAAGGATGAGGCTCTTCCCCCCCCTCCCCCCTTCCCAATTTCTATTTTTTCTTTCTTTCTTTCTCTTTCTCTCTTTCGTTATCTCTCTATATATTTTCATCGTTCACTTTTCTCTTTTTATCTATTTATTCAATCTTTCCCTCTCTCTTTCGCTATTCAGGTATTCTTATCTTCCATCGCCATTTCGTCCTTCTTTCTTTCCTTCTATCTCTCTCTTTTTTTATCTTTGTATATCTTTATCGTTCCCTCTCACTTTTGTTATCTATTTATTTAATCTTTCCTTCTCTCTTTCGTTATTCATGCATTCTTATCTTACATCACCATTTCTTCTTTCTTTCTTTCTTATCATCTCTCTTTTTTATCTTCCCCTTTTCAGTCCACGTCATTCGTCATCTCTTTTCCCCTCATCCTTGTTTATCTTCTATCTAATCTTCTATTCTATTTTTCTTCTCTCTTTCCTTCTTCATTATTCTTATATTTCT
>BOPN01000800.1:325024-330024 GCA_017312705.2 Penaeus japonicus
TTATGTTCAATATTTTTTTATCATTTATCTTTTGAATTGTGTTTAAATAATAGACTGTTTTTACTATCATTATCATTGCTATCATTCCTATCGTTCCTACTATTAATATCATTATTATCATCATAATTATTGTTACTATTATCCTTACTACTATTATCACCATTATCATCACCATTACAATTAAAATGTTAAAATCAATATTATTCTAATCATCATAAATATGACCATCACTATCCTGATCATCATCATTATCATAATCATAATCATAATCATAATCATCACTATCACAGCTATTCCTACCAAGAGAAAAAAAAATACATATATATACAAATCAAGCACCCAAATAAACCAAGCACACGAAACATAACCCCCCTACCCCCAAAAAAAGTTACCCCCTAGAAAAAAAATACACCCCTTAAAAAAAAAAAAAAAAAAAAAAAAATCAAATCCTCCATTGACAGATAGACCATTATTACCTCAATTATCTTCCCCGTTATTTCTAGTACTTGACGGCAATTAGCATAGACATCCATCAAGGAAGGAGCTCTATAATTAATGGCGTCAAATTCACCCGTAATCAATCAAGGGTCATCAATTATCGGCATCATCATCATCATCATTTTTTCCTTTCAATTTCTTTCAGTTTTTGAAATAAATTTGGTAATTGACAGCTTAGTAAGGACAGTCATTTGATAATTTATAATTTGGTGATGATAACTATAAGATAACTGACCGGTTGGTGATGATAATTACTTGAATTACAGCGGTGTTATTTGGAGATATTGCAATTATCACAAATTTCTTAAGTTTATCATCGTCTAGATAAAAATAGAAAACGGAGTCTTGGAACCCTACTTTTCAGGTATAACTTTAGCATTTTTTCTCCTGTGCTTATACATTGATGCGTAGATAGATAAAGGAGATAGATACATGGATAAGATTGCTGAATAACTATTTCTCGATAATGAATAATCACAGAATACATTGATGAAGAATATATATATATATATGAATAAAAAAAAAATAAAAAAATAGATGAATAACACGTTACGAACATGTATTATCTGTTCACTCAGTATCTCTCCGAAATTAACCCTTAATCATAAAAAAAATAATTAGTAAACAAGCAGCTGTGGGAAAGATAAGGAGAAAAAAATCTCCTGGAAAAGAAAATCAATAAAGACAATACAAAAAAAAAGAAAACAAAAACAACCAGTTCATCTGTTTATTCCATCGCATTAAAAAAAAACGAAAAAAAAGAAGAAAAAAAAAAAAAAAAGTCAGTCCGTTCTTCACAATAGCGTTTATCCGCGCGACAAACACGGGGCCACAGAACACTCTCACGTGCATTAACTTCCTGTCCACAAACAAATACAGTGACTAAAACAAAAACAAAAACAAAAAATAAATGGAAAAAATAAACGACTGGGTTTGCTTGCGTTCCTGGTACTGCCTTTTGTGCTGTGTGTTTTATGTGTTTGTCTTCATTCTTTTTTTTTCCCTTGTTTTTTCTAATACAATTTTTTTCTTGTTTTCTTTTCTAATACATTTTTTTTTTTCGTCTTTCCTACTTCCCCTTCTTTTATTTTTCTATCTCCTCCTACACATTCTCTACCTTTCCTTCTTTTTTTCTTCCTTTTTCTTCTCCCATCTTCCCCTCTTCACCACATACCTTTTTCCCATCAACTCTTTCGGGACAAAAACGTCTTGTACCACATCTTTCAAACAACAAGGGAATCCCGCTCTTACGCCCAAGTATTCACAAGGACCAAAACTCGAAGGAGGAAAAAAGGCCGAACGTGGGGAGGGGGGGAGGAGGAAAGAAGTAGAATAACAAAAAAAATAAATAAAAAATAAAACATCGGTATTTTTTCTGGGGGAGGAGGAGGTGGAGGGGGTGGGGGAGGAGGGAGAAGGGGGAGGGAGGGAAATGAAGGGAGAGAAAGGGAGGGAAAGAGAGGGAGAAGGGGAGAGGGAGAGAGAGGGAAACAGAGAGAAAAAGAAAGAGAGAGAGAGAGTCCGAGTGCGTGTGCATGTACGTGTGCGTGCACGTGTTTATGTACGTATCTATGTACGTGTCCATGCACATATACATGACATGTGCGTGCGTGTACGTGTGTCCCCGCGCCTCTTCAACATAAAAGACCCCCCACCTACCAAACCTGTTTAACAACTTATATCTCTGCACGTGAATGTACATTTGTAAAAGGAATTCCTCGCAAACAAGACTCTCCCCATTGAAGTTGTGAGAACAGCCCACCGACGCCATTCCTCGCACAGGTACTTAATCACGAGAACATGAGTAGGTCCAAAAGCCACGGTGCTTAACTGTGCATATCTAGACAATTAAACGGAATAGATGTCAGTGAAGAATGCAAGTGTGCGGGGGAGGAATTATTGTCGGTCGGTAGCCAGTGAAGCGGAGGCGAGGCATGGGGGGGGGGGGGGGAAGGTCTGACGTGCATTTCAACGCTATGATGTTTTTACACGCTTTTATTGCATGCAGATGAGCTTACAGGAACGATGATGATGATGATGGTGATGATAATAATAATAATAATAATAATAATAATAATAATAATAATAATAACAATAATAATAACAATAATAGAAATGATAATCATAACAATAATAATAATAACAATAATATAAATAATAATAATAACAATAATAATAATAATAATAATATTAATAATGATAATAATAATATCAATAACAACAACAACAACAACAATAATAATAATAACAATAATAAAATGATAATTCTAAAAATAATAACAACCACAACCGAAAAAAAAACAATAAAAACAAATAGCATAGACTAGACAAAACATACTGACCAAGAAATAATCAATTCTAATAGTGTAGATGGAAGATTCACACACGATAATGAAACGTGATGCACAACTTGAGAAAAACAACCGACGAAAGGAAAGGGATTAAAAATGCCATAAAATGATTAACGATGAAAATTATTTTGAAGAAAAATAAAGATACGTTTGCTAACATTAGAAATACATTTTGGAAAAAAAGGTACGAGAATGAGAGAGAGAGAGAGAGAGAGAGAGAGAGAGAGAGAGAGAGAGAGAGAGAGAGAGAGAGAGAGAGAGAGAGAGAGAGAGAGAGAGAGAGAGAGAGAGAGAGAGAGAGAAAGAGAAAAAGAAAAAGAAAAAGAGAAAAAGAGAAAGAGAGAAAGAGAGAGAGATCCAGACATCCAAATAGACAGACAAACAAGGAAAACAAAACAAAAACAAACAAACAAACAAACAAAAACTCAAAACATCAACACCATATTTAGAGCCCAACGCTTATATAATCGTTGCAGCACCTATCAACCTGGCATTTAATCCAGCCTTGCAATCAAACTTCGTGCCCCTAATTCAAAAAGTTTTCCAATAAAGTTTTTTTTTTTCCATATATTAATCCGTTTCCCGAGCCCAGCCCTTCCTTCTTCACTCGTCACCGGACAAAAGGGAGCGCTTGACACCCGGCGGAAGTTCAGGAGGGAGGAGGAGGAGGAGGAGGAGGAGGAGGAAGAGGAGGAGGAGATGGAGGAAGAGGAGGAGATGGAGGAAGAGGAGGAGGAGGAGGAGGAGGAGGGAAGAGGAGGAGGAGGAAGAGGAGGAGGAGGAGGAAGGGGGAAGGAGGAGGAGGAGGAGGAGATGGAGGAGGAAGAGGAGATGGAGGAAGAGGAGGAGGAGAAGGAGGAGGAAGAGGAGGTAGAGGAGAAGGAGGAGGAGGAGGAGGAGGAGGAGGAGGAGGAAGAGGAGGAGAGGAGGAGGAGGAGGAGGAGGAGATGGAGGAAGAGGAGGGGAGGAGGAGGAGGAGGAGGAGGAGGAAGAGGAGATGGAGGAAGGGGGGAGGAGGAAGGAGAGGAAGAGGAGGAGATGGAGGAAGAGCAGGAGGAGGAGGAAGAGGAGGAGGGGTGAAGAGGAGGAGGAGGAGGAGGAGGAGATGGAAGAAGAAGAAAAGGAGGAGGAGGAGGAGGAGGAAAAGGAAGAGGAGGAGATGGAGGAGGAGGAGGAGATGGAGGAAGAGGAGGAGGAGGAAGGGGGAAGGAGGAGGAAGAGGAAGAGGAGGAGGATTTGAAGGAGGAGGAAAAGAAGAAGATGCGTGTATGCGTGTACATGTCCGCGCGTCTGTATTATATGACCCTCTTACCACTCCCTGCCAACGGATGTATCTAAACCTCCCATAAATCAGCACAATACAATAATTTTTTTTCACTGAAACCAATACCCTTCTCTCTTCCTCTCTTTCATCCCCTCTTTCTCTTTCTCTTTCTCTTACTCTTTCTCTCCCTCTTTCTCTTCTTCTTCTTCTTCTTCTTCTTCTTCTTCTTCTTCTTCTTCCTCTCCCTCCCTCCCTCCCTCACATCCATGCGACCATCATCATCATTTAAATCAATATACTCCATTTGTGTCATTCAAGAGAGTTCAGTCATTAAAAGCAAAACAAATAAAGAAGGAAAAAAAAAGAAGAAGTAAATAAATCAGTCGCTAAATAGGTAATAAATACCAAGATAGCGATAGACGCAAGCCAATATATAAAAGGCTATCTATGCGGGTTGGTGTCACCGTTACATGAATGAGCAACTTTGTATGAGTGACCGTCTTGTGTGAATGAACGGCTCTGCATAGGAACATGTGAGAGAGAGGGAGTAGTGATGAGAGAAAGGGAAGGAGGGAGGGAGGGAGGGAGGGAGGGAGGGAGGGAGGGAGGGGAGGATGGGAGGGTGGGAGGGAGGGAGAGGGGGAAGGGAGGGAGAGGAGGGAGGGAGGGAAGGAGGGAGGGAGGGAGGGAGGGGAGGGGGAAGGGAGGATGGGAGGGAGGGTGGGATGAGGGAAGGAGGGAAGGAAGGAGGGAGGGAGGGAGAGAGGGAGGGAGGTGAGAGGTGAGAGGTGAGAGGAGAGAGGAGAGAGTAGAGAGAGAGAGAGAAATAGAGAATGAGAGAGAGAGTGAGAGAGAGAGAGAGAGAGAGAGAGAGAGAGAGAGAGAGA
>BOPN01000800.1:342524-347524 GCA_017312705.2 Penaeus japonicus
CCTCCCGAGCTCCATTTCCTAACTCCCCTTCCCCACCTTCCCTCCCCCCGCCTTACCCTCTCCCTACTTCCCCCCCTCCCTTCTGGTCGCCTTACCCTCTCCCTACTTCCCCCCCCCCTCCCTTCTGGTCGCCTTACCCTCTCCCTACTTCCCCCCCTCCCTTCTGGTCGCCTTACCCCTCTCCCTATTTCCCCCCCTTTCGGTCGCCTTACCCATCCCCTATCCTCGTCCTCCTTTTCCCCTACCCCGCCTTCCTCCCTCTCCCAAAAAGAGTAAACGCGACACCGACAGCGGAGGGCGATAACATGACCGCGCCCGTGTTGACAAGCTCAAATAAATGCATGATTAATGGCGACCAACGACCACGGGGGCAACGATGTACGACTTCGGTGTACGACCACGACGATAAGACGAGACCAATTACACGACGGGTGGGGGGGTAGGGGGGGTAGGGGGTAGGGGGTCGGGGGTAGGGTAGGGGGGAGGAGGGGGAGGAGAGAGCGGGATGGGAAGGGGAGACGAGGAAGGCGTGGGGAGGGGGGAGGAGAGGAGGAGGAGGAGAGGGAGGAGGGAGAGGGATGGGAAAGGGAGAAGAGGAAGAGGAAGAGGAGAGGGTGGAGGGAGAAGGAAGGGGGAGGGAAGAGGGGAAAGAAGAGTTGGCAGGAAAAGAGGGAGGTGGAGAAGAAGGGAGAGGAAATAAAAAAAAATAAAAAAATCCCCTCCCCTTCTCCAAATAACAAAGACAAAAATAAAAGTAAAAAAAAAAAATCGGACAACGACATGTGGCAGCCTGCATCTTGGCAGAGGATGCGCAACCTGTTCAAGGGTGTCCGTCATCAACCTGTGCAAGTGTTTTATTTGGCTAATATCTCCCCCCGATGAACCGTCTTCCGCTTTGAAGAGAGGGAGGAGAGGCGAGGGGGGAGAGGGAAGGAGGGAGGGAGGGGGGAGAGGGGAGGAGGGAGGGGGGCGAGGGGGGAGAAGGGAGGGGAGAGAAAGGAGGAGAGGCGAGGGGGTAGAGGGAGGGAGAGGGAAGGAGGGAGAGAGAGGGAGAGAGGGAGGGAGGGAGAGGGAAGGAGGGAGGGGGAGGGAGGGAGAGGGAGGGGGAGGGAGGGAGGGAGGAGAAAGGGAAGGAGGGAGGGGGAAAGGAAAGGAGGGAGGAGGAGAGGGAAGGAGGGAGGGAGGGAGGGGAGGGGAGAGGAGGGAGGGAGGGAGGAAGAGGAGGGAGGAGAGGATAGGGAAGGAGGGAGGAGAGGCGAGGGGGGAGGAGAGGGAAGGAGGGAGGGAGGGAGGGAGGGAGGGAGGGAGGAGAGGCGAGGGGAGAGGGGAGGAGAGGGAAGGAGGGAGGGGGGAAAGGGGAGGAGGGAGGGGGGAAAGGGGAGGAGGGAGGGAAGGAGTGAGGGCGGAGAGGCGAGGGGAGAGAGGGGAGGAGAGGCGAGGGGGGAGTGGGGAGGAGAGGGAAGGAGGGAGGTTGGGAGGGAGGGAGGAGAGGGGAGGAGAGGGGAGGAGAGGGAAGGAGAGAGGAGGGGGGAAGTTGGGAAAGAGGAGAGGAGAGGGAGGTTGGGGAGAGAAAAGGGAGGGAGGGAGGGATGGAGGGAGAGAGGGGAAGGATGGAGGGAAGAAGGGGAGGAATGAGGGTGGGAGAGGTGAGAAGGGGGGTGGAAGAGGTGAGGAAGTGGGAGAGGGGAATGGAAGTGGAGCCAAAATACACACACAAACGACACCTGAAGCCAGAGAGAAAGGTGATAAGAGACAGAAGGGAGAGGGGGGGGAGAGAGGAAGATAGAGAGATAGAGATAAAGAGATAAAGAGAGAGAGAGAGAGAGAGAGAGAGAGAGAGAGAGAGAGAGAGAGAGAGAGAGAGAGAGAGAGAGAGAGAGAGAGAGAGAGAGAGAGAGAGAGAGAAAGAATGACAGAAAGAAAGAGAGAAAGAGAGAAAGAAAGAAACAGAAACAGAGACAGAGAGGCTAATCAAATCCGCACCCTTCCTCCCTCCTCTCCTATCTATCCTCATCCCTCTTCCTCCCTCCCTCCTCCCTTATCCATATCCCTCTTCCTCCAGCTTCCTCCCGAGAGCTCCTCAAAGACAGTTCCAAGTGATCCGTTCAGCCGAGGAGGTCAATAGAGCTCACGCACACGATAGCCTTACAGGGGAAAGTCACCTTTAAAGACCTTAGATTCCATGTCTCCCTCACTGACCCTTAAGAAGAAGAAGAAGAAGAAGAAGAAGAAGAAATTGAAGAATTGGAAGAGGAGGGGAGGAGGAGGAGGAAATGAAGATGTAGAAGGAAAGTAATAAATATAATAATGAGAAGAGGAAGGAGATGAGGATGGAGAAAGGAAGGAGAAGAAAAAGAAAAGATAAAAATGAGGAGGAGATGGAGATGGAGAATAAGGATAAGATAAACCAGAAAGAGAAGAATAAAAAGAAGAAGAAGAGGAAAAAAGAAGAGGAAAAAAGAAGGGAAAAGAGAAGAAGAAGGAGAAGAAGAAAAAGAAGAAGGAGAGGAAATAATAATAAGAAAAAAAGATTCAAGATTCAAGAAAAAAAGGGAAGAAGTAAAACCAGAAAAGAAAATGAGCATTTCAAGAAGAAGGAAAAAGAGGAAATGATAATCCCCGCGACTCCTCATCGTCAAGACAAATAACCTCGGACTCGACGCTACCACTCAAGAGTCTCCTCCTCCTCGAGGCGACCGGACTCCACCTACACCCCCCCTCACACACACACACCCGTCCCCTCCCCTCACCCCCTCCCCGGTTCTTTATTTTTTTTATCTTCCCTCCTTCTTCTTACCAACTTCTTCTCCTTCCCTTCCCTTAATTCTACCTTTTCTTTCTTTTCTTCCTTCCTTACTTCCTCCCTTCCGTCTCTCCCCTCACCAGCCTCCCCTCCAACCCTCCCTCCCTCCACCTGCCTTCCCTCCAACCCTCCCTCCCTCCCTCCACCTGCCTCCCCCACTCCAACCCTCCCTCCCTCCCCCCACCATCCCCTCTCCACTAACCCCCCCGATCCTTCCCCCCCCCCCCCCCCCCCCCCCCCCGGCCAATCCCCGAAGACAAAGCACAACGCTAACGAATGACAGACACCCCCGCTCCCCGAAGGCATTACTCTCGCTCGACCTTCTTCTTCGCCGGCGCGCGCCGCGGTCTCGAATCGTCGCCGTCGCCGCCGCTTTTTGACCTTTGACCTGCGGGGCCTGCATTCGATTGAGCGATCACATCCTGTCTCGCTTTCTTTCTTTCTTTCTTTCTTTCTTTCTTTCTCTCTTTCTTGTCCAGCTTTTACCATGTTCTTTCTTCCATCTCCCCTCTTCTTTCTTCCATCTCCCCTCTTCTTTCTTCCATCTCCCCTCTTCTTTCTTCCATCTCCCCTCTTCTTCTTCTTCTTCTTCTTCTTCTTCTTCTTCTTCTTCTTCTTCTTCTTCTTCTTCTTCTTCTTCTCCATCTCTTCCTCCATCTCCATCTTTTTCTTCCTCTCCCGCCGGGCCCGAAAGTTAATCTTCCCGGTGGTTCTCGAAGCATGCCGAGTGGCCAACTTATAATTACATAATCGTACGCTGGTTCTTGGGTCGGGAGTTGAGGGTGGGGTGGGGTGGGGTGGGGTGGGGTGGGGTAGGGTGGAATGGGGGGAAGTACGGGTCGAAGATCGAAGGTCGAATGTGGGGAGGGGAGGGAGGTGGGGGAGGTGGGGTGGAGGAGAAGGGAGAAGAGGTGGAGGAGAGGAGGAGGAGGAGGAGGAGAGGTGGAGGAGGAGGAGAAGAAGATGAGGAAGAAGAAGAAGAAGAAGAAGAGGAGGAGAAGGAGGAGAAGGAGAAGAAGAAAGAAGAACTAGATGAAAAGGCAGAAGAGAAGTTAGATAAGGAAGAAATAAGAAAACTTACAGGATGAAGACAAACAACCATAAAAAGAGAAATAAGAGGAGCAAAAAAATAATAAAAGAAGACAGCCATGCGTACGCCGGTAACAGCAACACGACCAACAATAAGAAATGAAAAACACTGATCACTCGATCCATTGCAAAAGCAAAGAGGTTACTACTCACTCTACGCCCTCACAACCGGACAAATCACTATGGACGTACCTGGGAAAAAAAGAAAAAGATTTGTTAGTTATGTCAGTAAAATATTCTAGTAGTTCTTTAGTTGTAGAAAGTTTCTCTCTCTCTCTCTCTCTCTCTCTCTCTCTCTCTCTCTCTCTCTCTCTCTCTCTCTCTCTCTCTCTCTCTCTCTCTCTCTCTCTCTCTTATCGCTCCTTCTCTTCTTTTTTTTTCTTCTTTCCTCCTCCTCCTCCTCCACTTCCTCATGGTAACCATTGACCCGAGATCGACAGCATCAGCGAGACGAAGGTCACTCTGTCGGGAGGTTAGCGGAGGTCAGCGGAGGTCAGCGGAGGTCGGGAGGGTCAAGCGACGGGGGCGTGCAAGATCAGAATACTCATGTTTGCTTTTCTCTCTCTCCACCACCACCTTCACCACCACCAACACTACTACCACCGCCACCTCCTCTTTCTCCTCCTCCTCCTCCATCACAACCACAACCACCACCACCACCACCTTCTTCTTCTTCTTCTTCTTCTTCTTCTTCTCCTCCTCCCTTCTCTCTCCGTTCCGAAATAGGCGCGAAGTTCGTCCCTTCCGGCTGGGGTATTCAGTGAGACTCCATCTTAATTGCCCTCGTCATCGTCATCATCATCAACATCATCATCATCATCATCATCAACACCACCACCACCATCATCATCACCTCCATCCCAGAGGCAGATCACTTCACTAGGCTCAACGGTGATACTTGACTTAGTGACATGACTCGATTGTAATATGCAGCATATAATAATAATAATAATAATAATAATAATAATAATAATAATAATATCAACAATAATAATAATTATAACAAAAAACAATAGTAATATAAAGTTAGTAACTAGTAGTAGTAGTGGTGGTAGTAGTAATAGTAATAGTAATAGTACTAGTAGTAGTAGTAGTAGTGGTAGTAATA
>BOPN01000800.1:355024-360024 GCA_017312705.2 Penaeus japonicus
CCTCTTCCTCTTTCTTCACTCCCGTCTCCTCCTCTTCCTCTTTCTTCACTCCCGTCTCCTCCTCTTCCTCTTTCTTCACTCCCGTCTCCTCCTCTTCCTCTTTCTTCACTCCCGTCTCCTCCTCTTCCTCTTTCTTCATTCCCGTCTCCTCCTCTTCCTCTTTCTTCACTCCCGTCTCCTCCTCTTCCTCTTTCTTCACTCCCGTCTCCTCCTCTTCCTCTTTCTTCATTCCCGTCTCCTCCTCTTCCTCTTTCTTCATTCCCGTCTCCTCCTTTTCCTCTTTCTTCACTCCCGTCTCCTCCTCTTTCTTTCTTCATTCCCGTCTCCTCCTCCTCTTCTTTCTTCACTCCCGTCTCCTCCCAGGGAACTAATTGGCGCGCAAGGTTGCCGCTTCCGACCCTATGATTAATAGATATCTTTTGCCGCCGTAATTGGGCCTGGGAAATCTTTCGGAAACCCCTGATTAATCGTCCCTATTTTTGGGGTGTTTCCTATTATTTTTCTCTTCTTTTTTCATACTGTTAGGTTTGCTTTCCTCTTTGATTTCTTATTCTTCTTATTATTCTTATTCTTCTCTTAATCTTTTTCTTCTCCTGCGTTATTTCAATGAATATTCTCGTATTTTCTAAAAGCAATCATTGGTAAGACAATCTTTGGGGAAAAATGAGGAAAACACAGTGCAGCAGAATTCAATGTGTAAATTAACAACTTTCAACAGAGGAAAAAGTTTCAATCAATCGCACTTTTTGAAAAAATAGCGAAACTAATCAAGCAGTTTATCACAACTATGTCTTTTTTTTATCTTTCGTTGAATAAATGCATTTTAACCGCAAATATTTGTTCACACAATGAATAGATGCCCTCTCACCCCTTTTCAATCCTCTTCCACCCTACAACTTGGTAAAAAAAAAACTTTCTAAAACACAAGGCAAGATAACCCTTACAATATCTAATAAAAAAAATCCCTCTGAATCAAAAACATTTCTCGAAAGAAAAGAAAAAGATTTAAAAAACGACTAACAAGATAGTGAAACCGGGGTTGTATCACCCTAGACTTCAGAGCACCCGAGACGGCAAACGTTTTATGAAAGGTAGGAAATAAAACCGCCTATTACAACAAGGGGGAGAGAATGACGAAGAGATCGAGGAAAAGAGTTTTTCTACGAAGAAAGGAGGAAGGGGAATGTTAAGAAGGGGAAGGAGTGAATGATGGCTGAACATATTAATCGGAGGCTTTTAAAAGGCAATGAAAAAGGAAGGGAACAGGAGGGGAGTTGACGGGAGAAGTAGGGGGATTAGGTTTGGGCTTAACGTGAAAGTGTGGGTTTTAGAAGAGAAGGCTAACCTTACTGTATCTATTCCATTTTTTAATAATTGGTATACCCATACACACACACACACACACACACACACACACACACACACACACACACACACACACACACACACACACACACACACACACACACACACACGCACACACACAGATTAATAATACAAAGTAGGAGGCCAGATAGACGGCAAGAAAACATTGCATGTATACCCTGCTATTCAAAACGCACTCGTGACGCAATAAGCCATTCTCCTAAACACCATTCTTATAAAATCCAAAGCCAATCTAAAGCCAATCTAAAGCATGGACTCACCTATTCTTCCCACACACAGGCGTCCAAAAGCCACCTATAACCTACAAACTACACCCTGATATGACAAATCCGCGACAGCTCCCGGGTCTATAAGGCTGTCATTATCCCAGCCCTCCAAGCGGACTTTCGCCCTTCTGGACACGCCATTATCCCGCCGGCTACTGCCCCCGTGGTTGTTCGTTGTGTTTACCCTGATTATAGCCTTTTGTTATTCTAATGAACTAATCATTTTAAAATCTAAAAATACAATTGCTGTCACGCTACGCCGTTAACGAGGTGACCAGCCGTTGCCATGGTGACCGTCAATATCATCATCATCGCACGGCCATTTTACGGTGACTTATTTTTATTTTTCTTCTTTTTTCTTTTCTTTTTTTGGTATTTTTTCTTTCTTTTGTGTGATGTTGCGCATTCACGTTTCCCGAGTGTTGGCCAATCTGGAACGCCATTTCCGTGTGGGGGGGGAGGTGTGTGTGTGTGTGTGTGTGTATGTGTATGTGTATGTGTATGTGTATGTGTATGTGTATGTGTATGTGTAAGTGTATGTGTGTGTGGTGTGTGTGTGTGTGGTGTATGTGTGTGTGGTGTGTTTGTGTGTGTGTGGTGTGTGTGTGTGTGTATGTGTGTGTGGTGTGTGTGTGTGTGGTGTGTGTGGTGTGTGTGTGTGTGTGTGTGTGTGTGTGTGTGTGTGTGTGTGTGTGTGTGTGTGTGTGTGTGTGTGTGTGTGTGTGTGTGTGTGTGTGTGTGTGTGTGTGTGTGTGTGTGTGTGTGTGTGTGTGTGTGTGTGTGTCTGTGTCTTTCCTTCCTTCTCTCCCTCTCACTACCTTTCCCTTCTTCCCTCTCCCCCTTTCACCCTCCTTCCCTCTATCTATCCACTTCTTTACCTCTTCTCTTATTTCCTCTCCTCCTCCTCTTTCCCGTCACCGGCAAAACCTCCCCCCCCCCCCACCAGGTCGAATCCCATCACGTAGCTCGTATTTAGACCGACTATTATCATCATTACTTTCATTTTCATTGTTTGGCCTTCTCTCTTCTTCTTTCTCACTTTCCTTTTTTCTTCCTCTTTCACCTCTTCCTCAGTCTCCTCTATCTCCTCCTTCTTCTCTTCTTCCCTCCTCCTCCTTCCTCCCCAACTCCCACTACCACCTCCTCCTCCTCCTCCTCCTCCTCCTCCTCCTCCTCCTCCTCCTCCATCTCCTTCCCACTCCTCCTTCATCCACCCTCCCCCTCCTCCTTCATCCACCCTCTCCCTCCTCCTCCTTCATCCCCCCTCCTCCTCCTCCTTCATCCCCTCTCCCCCTCCTCCTTCATCCCCCCTCCCCCTCCACCTCCCCCTCCTCCTCCTTTCCATCCCCCTTCTCCACTCACCCCCAGGGACACCCCCCCATTATCTCATGATGAAACAATTGTCAAGGATCCGAGACTCCAGCCCAGCTTGTCCCTCGCTGCCTGAAGCTCTCCCACGTTGGGACGCCGGGGGTAAATGTGAATAAATGCGTATGTAAATAATAAATCTGAGAGAGTAAATTATGTAAAAAAGAAAAAAGAAAAAGGGCAAACAAGACAAACGTAAATAACAAAAAAGTAAATACTGTAAGCAAAAAAATGTTGACAAAAAACAAAAAAAAACACGAAAGATGTAAATGACAAATAAATAAACAAATAAATAAAAATGAAAAAAAAAACGTTATTGATAAATGCAAAACAAAATAATGTAAACAGAAAAAAAACGAAAATGACGCAAATAAAACGTAATAAACATGAATGCAAATACAGAAAAGAAACACGGCCAAACAAACGCACAAACGAACAAACAAATGCACACCTTGCGTATATCATTATCGGCCACGACATACTCACGCACATTTGCAGACACAAACACACACACACATATATATATATAGCGGTACGCTCTTCAATCACGCAATTTTCATCGATTCGATTCCAACGTCTTGGCCTCATATCTCGATCGCCAAGGCCACCTACTTCGCCTTCGCCAGAAACGTCTTTTGAGCACGTGGAGCTTCTCTGTCTGGCTGGCTGGCTGGCTGGTTGTTTGTTTGTTTGTTTTGTTTCTTTTTCTCTTGCTTTTATTCCCTGTCTCTGTCTCTGTCTCTCTATCTCTGTCTGTCTCTCTCTCACTCCATCCCCCATCCCTCTCTCCCTTTCCTTCTTTTCTCTTCTCTTCTCTTCTCTTCTCTCCCCTCCCCTTCCCTTCCCTTCCCCTCCCCACTCACCCCACCCCTCCCCACCCCACCCCTCTCCTCCCCTCCCTCCCCACCCACCCCTCCCCTCCCCACCCCACCCCACCCCTCCCCTCTCCACCCACCCCTCCCCTTCCCCCCCACCGGAGATTCGCATCAGGTGAGAGCGGAGGCGAACGGAGGAATGGAGGAAGAATCAAGAGAACGGCAGCGCCTTCGTCAGTAATTTCCTCCCCAGCGGTGGCGTCTACTCGCGGACGGGACGGCCCTGTCGAGGTGCCGAAGAGTTCCGAGAATGCTTCTTGTGGTTTTGGTATCTTGCTTATCTTATCTTTCTTCCTTCTCTCATTCTTACTTTTTCTTCTTTTTTATATCTTCATGTAGTTGTTATTTGTCTTCTTCTTTTTCTTCTTCTTCTTCTTCTTCTTCTTCTTCTTCTTCTTCTTCTTCTTCTTCTTCTTCTTCTTCTTCTTCTTCTTCTTCTTCTTCTTCTTCTTCTTCTTCTTCTTCTTCTTCTTCGTCGCATTCTCAGATTTTATTCTATTTCCTCTCCTCCTTTTTCATTTCTTGTTCCTATCTCTTCTCTATCTCCCTCTCACCCTTTCTCCCCCCCCCCCCCATCCTCCACCCTCTCTTCTCCTCATTCCCTTCCCCCGAAACAATCTTTTACGCTAGACGGAAATTACCTTCCTACCTCTCCCCCCTCCTCCTTTCCACCCCCCCCCCCACATTCCCTTCCCTCCCCTCCCCTCCCCTCCCCTCCTCTCGTCCCAGCATCTCAAAAAAAAAAGAAAAAATTACTGCACATAAGACACAAAATGATTTGCAACTTACCATTCAATTAGCACCGCGATCCCCAAATGTCTTAATGCGTTGCAGGTGGACTTCAAGCAAGGGGGGGAGGGGGCGGAGGCAGAAGATTGGGTATATGTAGAAGTGAGGAAGTGAGGGGGGGTGGGGGTAGGAGAAGCAAGGTTGACATAAACTACGAACAGTCCTCTCTCTCTCTCTCTCTCTCTCTCTCTCTCTCTCTCTCTCTCTCTCTCTCTCTCTCTCTCTCTCTCTCTCTCTCTCTCTCTCTCCCTTTCTCTTTCTCTTTCTCTCTCTCATACATATATACACTGAGGGCCACAAACATCATAATATATGT
>BOPN01000800.1:362524-365024 GCA_017312705.2 Penaeus japonicus
TTTACTCTTTGTGTCTTTTTTTTTCTTTTTGTTTCAATTTTGGGAGGAACTTATGCGTTGGTCTGCACTTTCCTAACCTCCTCTCTCTCTCTCTCTCTCTCTCTCTCTCTCTCTCTCTCTCTCTCTCTCTCTCTCTCTCTCTCTCTCTCTCTCTCTCTCTCTCTCTCTCAATCTTACTCATACCCTCGCTCCCTACTCACTCACTCCTTCCCTACCACATTTATTCATCTCATCCTTCTTCCTCCCCCCCTCCTCCTCCTCACTCTTTCTCTCCCCATCCTCTCTCTCTCTCTCTCTCTTTCTCCCCCTCTCTGAACAAAGATCCAGCGCACCAACATTTACAAATGATCCCAGGGCAAGACACAATGAACATTTTGAACAACACTCCTCTACTCCTTGGAGACTCCGGACAAGAGAAGGAAGAAGGGGGAGGGAGAGGAGGAGAGGCAGGAGAAGAGGAGAGAAAGGAGGGAGGAGAGGGAGGAGAGGGAGGAAGGTAGGAGGTAGGAGGTAGGAGGTAGGAGAGGGAAGTGAGGGGGTGAAAGGAGAGGGAAGAGAAGGGGAGGGAAAGGAAGGAGGAGAAGGAGGAAGGTAGGAGGTGGGAGCAGGGGGAAAGTAAGAGAGGAGAGGGGGGAGGAAGGAGGGAAAGAAGGGGGGGAGGTAAGAGGAGGAAAGTGGGGAGGATGGAGGGATGCGGGAAGAGGAGGAGGAGAAGAGGGAGGAGGGAGGGAAAGAAAGGGGGTTGTAAGAGGAGGAAAGTGGGGAGGATGGAGGGAGGGAGGGAAGAGGGGAATGAGAAGGAGGAGGAGGAGGAGGAGGAGGAAGAAAAGGAGGAGGAGGAGGAGGAGGAGGAGGAGGAGGAGGAGGAGAGAGAGGTGCAGGCCGCCGCATACGTTTCTCCCGAAGGTTTCCACTGTACCATTTGCCTTTCATTCGCTCACTGTTAACGGTCGGGCGGCGAGCGGTGCAGGACACCCTTGGGCCTTCTGACAGGCCGCGTCTCCTTGCTCGGTGTCCTTCTCCCTCCCTTTTTCTCTTTCTCTTTGGCTCTCTCGTGGCTGGGAATTTTGGAGATCTTTTTCGTTTTGATTTTCTTTCTTTTCTTTCCTTGAAAATGCGAGATGCAATCACTCTCTCACCTTTTTCCGGCCTTCCCCTCCCTCCTTTCACCACCCTCCTTCTTCTCCCTCCCTCCCTCATCCATCCTCCTTTCTTCCCTCCTTCGTCCACTCCCTTCCATAATTAGACACCCAGTCACACGAAGAGGAGGAGGAGGAGAAAAGGAGCAGGAGGAGGAGGACAGGAGCAGGAGAAAATGAGCAGGAGCAGGAAGAGGAGGAAAGGAGCAGGAGAAAATGAGCAAAAGCAGGAGGAAAGAAGCAGGAGAAGGAGGAGGAGAAAAGGAGCAGGAGTAGGAGGAGGAGAAAAGGAGGAAAGGAGCAGGAGGAAAGGACGAGGAGGAAAGGAGGAGAAGGAAAGGAACAGTAGCAGGAGGAGGAGGAAAGGAACAGTAGCAGGAGGAGGAGGAAAAAAGCAGTAGCAGGAGCAGGAGCAGGAGGGGAGGGGAGGAGAGAGGGAGAGAAAGAGTGTATCTCTTCGCAAGCAGCGGCTCTTATCTCGCGGCGTAAATCCAGGGCCGCCGACAATGATACGTTAATGCGGCCGGGGCTGCCTAGCTCGCGCGGCCGCCGGGGCTGTAATCTCGCCCGGGACTTTATCAACCTCGGGGGAGATCATCTCTCGCATCTCACTTCCGGGAGGAGGAGGAAGGAGGAGGAGGAGGAATAAGAGGAGGAAGACGAGCGGGAAGAGGAGGAAGAGGAGGAGGAAGACGAGCGGGAAGAGGAGGAGGAGGAGGAGGAGGAGAATGAGGTGGAAGACGAGCGGGAAGAGGAGGAGGAGGAGAATGAGGTGAAAGTGGAGGAGTAAGAAGGGCGAGAAAAAGAAGAGGAGGAGGAACAGGGGGAGAAGGAGGAGGAAGAATAGCGGGAAGAGGAGGCGGAGAAGGAGGAGGAGGAGGAGGAGGAGGAGGAGATAAAGTGGATAAAAAGGCTATCTCTCTCCGTTTATGTGAGGGTTTGGCTTTTGCCGTCCCTCGTATCCGTGTTTTAGTGTTGCTGTTGCTTTTTTATAATGTTTTATGTTATTTCCTTCTTTGTCTCTTATCCTTCTTTAATTATCCAAATGTCTTCCGTGTTACATTTCTTATCTTTCGTCTCACACTGTTATCATCATCCTTCGTCCTATCCCTAACCCCTTTTTTTTCTTTTTCCTCTTTCCCCCTTACACCCCTTTCCCCACCACCGTGTTCCTATAACCCCTTCACTCACCCTAACCCCATCCCCTATTCCCCTGTAATTCATCATTTGGCCTGTTGCTATTCCCTTTTTCGTCTCCCCTTCTTCCCTTCTCCATCTCTTCTCTCCTTTCCTTTCCTTTCCTTTCCTTTCCCCTCCTCTCCTCTCCCCTTCTCCTTCTCCTTCTAGGCTTCATCCCCCCT
>BOPN01000800.1:370024-382524 GCA_017312705.2 Penaeus japonicus
TCATCACCCCCATTATTATCACCACCACCATCACCATCACCATCATCATCATCACCCCTAACCCCCTTTCCTTGCATCACTCTCAACCTTCCCCCCCACCCCCTCAACCCTTAACCCCCACCCACACCCCCACTCCCACACCCTCTCCCTATCCGACCAGCGAAAGCAAGCAAAGATCACCCTTACAGACTGCCCTCCGATAGCGCTGTGCAGGATCGGTTCCTGTGGTCCGAGGTCTCGCTGCTTTGATCGCCTCAGACCTTTGATCTGTTAATGGATTCCTTCATGCCCCCCCCCCTCCCCATCCCCATTCACTCATCCTATGCTCCTCTCTCCCTTCCTCTCCCCCCCTCCCCTTCCATCAGACTCCTTCCAATCCTCCCTCCCTCCTTCCCACCTCCTTATTCACTCATCCTACGCTCCCCTTCTCCCTCCCTCCCCCCCTTCCATCATACTCCTTCCAATCCTCCCTCCTCCCTCCTCCCCCCATCCTTCATACCCACCTCCTCATTCACTCATCCTATGCTCCCCTTCTCCCTCCTCTTCCCCCCCTTCCATCAGACTCCTTCCAATCCTTCCCCCCTCCCCCCATCCTTCTACCCACCTCCTCATTCACTCATCCTACGCTCCCCTTCTCCCCCCCCCCTCCCCTTCCATCAGACTCCTTCCAATCCTCCCCCTTCCCCCCTCCCCCCATCCTTTTACCCACCTCCTCATTCACTTATCCTATGCCCCCCCTCCCCTACTGGACTCCTCCCCATCCAACACACCCCTTCCCCCTCCTCCCCTATCTTCCTTCCTATTCCCCTTCCTTATACCCCCTCTTAGTTTCCCTCCATTTCTCCCTCACACTTCCTTTCCTCTAACCCTCTCCCCCTTCCCCTCTTCCTCAGTCCCCCTCCTCTCCCTTTCCCTCTCCTATGAAAGGAAATGGGGGGGGATAAGAAAAAGAGAGAAAGAAAGAAAGTGAAAGAGAGAGAGATAGAGAGAGATAGAGAGAGATAGATAGATAGAGAGAGAGAGAGAGAGAGAGAGAGAGAGAAATAGAAAGACAAAGAGAAAGAGAAAAAGAAAGAGAGAGAGCGAAAGAGAAAGAAAGAAAGAGCGAAATCAAAGAGAAAGAGAGAAAGAGAGAGAGTGCGAAAGAGATAGAGTGAAAGAGAAAGAGAGAAAGAGCGAAAGGAGACGAGATACAGACGAGCGAGAGATCATCGCAGTCATCCTCGTCATCTCCCTCCAGTGACTCTTCAACAACCAACCCCCCCTTTTTTTTGTTGGTTTGTTTGTTTCCTTTGTCAACCACTAATGAGTTTTGCGATTTGGGTCTCAACAAGAAATCAAAATTCAATTATTTTTCCTTCCCAGTAATTTCAATGAGATGTTTTTCTAATGTGCTTTTAATCAAAGGGTGATTTATGGTGACGGTGATGAGGTGAGTTATGGTGAAGAAAACAGCGGAGGTGATGGTGATGAGGATGACAATGTGATGAGAGGGATAGATAATGATGAACAATAAACGGAAAAAAAAAGTTAAACGAATTGATATGTATAATAAAAATAAAAATATATAAAATGAAATATAACAAACAAAAACTGAAGAGAATCAATAACAAATATTAAGGAGAAACATGAATGAAAGGCAACATAAACAATGACAAAGACAATAAAGAAAACAATCAGAACAGAAAAGCAAAACCAAACAACTAAAAAGGACTACGAAGAAACAAATAATAAAGACGACCACAAAGACAAGAATGAAAAACAAAAGTGTAACTAAAAACGACCTATGAAAACAAACATCAAACCATAAAAACGACCTCGAAAACAAACAAACAAATAACACAACGAAGACAAAAACAATTAACGACAACGACAACGACACTTGCAAGCCGACACAAGGCGATGCAACTCGCGTAAAAGACCGTCTTGCAAGCAGCATGGACGTGAGAGAACGTAATCCAAGTAATCATGAAATGCAATCTGCAACATGAATCATGCGAGCATCAGCATAAATCTGTTTATAAATGTGTCTCTGTCCTCACATCCTGTATTGTTATGTTGGTGTGCGTGGGGGGAGTATTTCGTTTTTGTTTTGTTTTGTTTTTATTTCTTTATTTTTTGTTATATTTATTTATCCCCACACAGTGCGTTGTGTGTGTGTGTGTGTGGGGGGGGTGTATGTGTGTGTGTGTGTGTGTGTGTGTGTGTGTGTGTGTGTGTGTGTGTGCGCGCGCGCATGTGCGTGTGCGTTTATGTGTTTTTGATTATTGTAGTATGTGCTTACTCGGTTTCTTTTTTTTCGTCTTCTGTTGGAGCTTACTTTTCGTTAAATCAATTTCTCTTTTTCTATTTTATCATATTATTATTGTTTTCATCATCACCATTATCATCATCATTTTCATTATTATTACTATTATTAATATTATCCTTATCACATCATCATTGTAATTATTATCATCATCATTATCATGATTAACTCATGATCACCATCACAATCCTTCCTCCTTTCCATTCTTCTTTCTTTTTTCTCTTTCTTTCTTTCTTTATTTCTCCCCCGCCCCCGGCGCTAAACACAAAGATAAGGAAAATTAACACCCTTCCATCAGGGTATTGTGGCACTATGATGGGCCTGTCTACGCTCAACCAACAACTAATTTTGGTGACTGGCACTATCTCATGAAGGGGTACGTTGGAGTGGGGGGAGGGGGGGAGCAGGAAGGAGAAGGAGAATGGGGGGAGGGGAGGGGCAGGAAGGAGAAGGAGAATGGGGGGGAGGGGAGGGGCAGGGAGGAGAAGGAGAATGGTGGGGGAGGGGGGCAGGAAGGAGAAGGAGAATGGGGGGGAGGGGAGGGGATACGGGAAGGGAAGGGGGGAGGGTAGAGAATAGAGGGTACATGGATACGTTGATGAAGGGAGGGAGAGAGAAGACAAGGGGCAGGGGAAAGGGGAAAGGAGGAAGGGGAGGCGAGAAGGATAGGGAGGGAGGGCAGGTGGGAGGAAATAAGTAAGGGAATAAGGAGAAGGGAGAGGCGTAGGGGTCAGAGGAAAGGGAGGGAGAGGAAACAAGACATGAGGAGTGAGTAAGACGGAGTCGGGAAAGAAGGGGTGGGGAGGGGAGGAGACAGTGAAAGGGCTAGAGAGAGAGTCACAGCAAGGGAAGGGGGGAGGAGGAGGCAGGGGAAGGGGAAGGGCGTGCAAGGAAAGGAAAAGAAGACAAAAGCAGGGTTTAGAAGTACTAAGAAAGGAAGCTGGCAAGGGCAGCGCAACGGAGGGCGAGACTTTAGGACAATCCTTATTTGGCAAATTTTTATATATATTTTCCCCCGATCGAGGCTATTATCACAATAAAAAAAATCCTTAAACAACAACAACAACATAGATAACAACAACAAAAAGGAGAACAAGCAAACAAGCAAACAACACAAGCAGAAATCCAAAGGCAGTGCCAAGATAAAATCACAGTGCCTCACCGTCTGCTTGCACTGAATGCCTGCAGTCTGATCCGGTCTAGTGTGAGTGCTTCCAGGAAACGGATCTCTGTGTAAGTGTGTGTGTGTGTGTGTGTGTGTGTGTGTGTGTGTGTGTGTGTGTGTGTGTGTGTGTGTGTGTGTGTGTGTGTGTGCGTGTGTGCGTGTGCGTGTGCGTGTGCGTGTGCGTGTGCGTGTGCGTGTGCGTGTGCGTGTGCGTGTGCGTCTTCTTCTTCTTCTTCTTCTTCTTCTTCTTCTTCTTCTTCTTCTTCTTCTTCTTCTTCTTCTTCTTCTTCTTCTTCTTCTTCTTCTTCTTCTTCTTCTTCTTCTTCTTCTTCTTCTTCTTCTTCTTCTTCTTCTTCTTCTTCTTCTTCTTCTTCTTCTTCTTCTTCTTCTTCTTCTTCTTCTTCTTCTTCTTCTTCTTCTTCTTCTTCTTCTTCTTCTTCTTCTTCTTCTTCTTCTTCTTCTTCTTCTTCTTCTTCTTCTTCTTCTTCTTCTTCTTCTTCTTCTTCTTCTTCTTCTTCTTCTTCTTCTTCTTCTTCTTCTTCTTCTTCTTCTTCTTCTTCTTCTTCTTCTTCTTCTTCTTCTTCTTCTTCTTCTTCTTCTTCTTCTTCTTCTTCTTCTTCTTCTTCTTCTTCTTCTTCTTCTTCTTCTTCTTCTTCTTCTTCTTCTTCTTCTTCTTCTTCTTCTTCTTCTTCTTCTTCTTCTTCTTCTTCTTCTTCTTCTTCTTCTTCTTCTTCTTCTTCTTCTTCTTCTTCTTCTTCTTCTTCTTCTTCTTCTTCTTCTTCTTCTTCTTCTTCTTCTTCTTCTTCTTCTTCTTCTTCTTCTTCTTCTTCTTCTTCTTCTTCTTCTTCTTCTTCTTCTTCTTCTTCTTCTTCTTCTTCTTCTTCTTCTTCTTCTTCTTCTTCTTCTTCTTCTTCTTCTTCTTCTTCTTCTTCTTCTTCTTCTTCTTCTTCTTCTTCTTCTTCTTCTTCTTCTTCTTCTTCTTCTTCTTCTTCTTCTTCTTCTTCTTCTTCTTCTTCTTCTTCTTCTTCTTCTTCTTCTTCTTCTTCTTCTTCTTCTTCTTCTTCTTCTTCTTCTTCTTCTTCTTCTTCTTCTTCTTCTTCTTCTTCTTCTTCTTCTTCTTCTTCTTCTTCTTCTTCTTCTTCTTCTTCTTCTTCTTCTTCTTCTTCTTCTTCTTCTTCTTCTTCTTCTTCTTCTTCTTCTTCTTCTTCTTCTTCTTCTTCTTCTTCTTCTTCTTCTTCTTCTTCTTCTTCTTCTTCTTCTTCTTCTTCTTCTTCTTCTTCTTCTTCTTCTTCTTCTTCTTCTTCTTCTTCTTCTTCTTCTTCTTCTTCTTCTTCTTCTTCTTCTTCTTCTTCTTCTTCTTCTTCTTCTTCTTCTTCTTCTTCTTCTTCTTCTTCTTCTTCTTCTTCTTCTTCTTCTTCTTCTTCTTCTTCTTCTTCTTCTTCTTCTTCTTCTTCTTCTTCTTCTTCTTCTTCTTCTTCTTCTTCTTCTTCTTCTTCTTCTTCTTCTTCTTCTTCTTCTTCTTCTTCTTCTTCTTCTTCTTCTTCTTCTTCTTCTTCTTCTTCTTCTTCTTCTTCTTCTTCTTCTTCTTCTTCTTCTTCTTCTTCTTCTTCTTCTTCTTCTTCTTCTTCTTCTTCTTCTTCTTCTTCTTCTTCTTCTTCTTCTTCTTCTTCTTCTTCTTCTTCTTCTTCTTCTTCTTCTTCTTCTTCTTCTTCTTCTTCTTCTTCTTCTTCTTCTTCTTCTTCTTCTTCTTCTTCTTCTTCTTCTTCTTCTTCTTCTTCTTCTTCTTCTTCTTCTTCTTCTTCTTCTTCTTCTTCTTCTTCTTCTTCTTCTTCTTCTTCTTCTTCTTCTTCTTCTTCTTCTTCTTCTTCTTCTTCTTCTTCTTCTTCTTCTTCTTCTTCTTCTTCTTCTTCTTCTTCTTCTTCTTCTTCTTCTTCTTCTTCTTCTTCTTCTTCTTCTTCTTCTTCTTCTTCTTCTTCTTCTTCTTCTTCTTCTTCTTCTTCTTCTTCTTCTTCTTCTTCTTCTTCTTCTTCTTCTTCTTCTTCTTCTTCTTCTTCTTCTTCTTCTTCTTCTTCTTCTTCTTCTTCTTCTTCTTCTTCTTCTTCTTCTTCTTCTTCTTCTTCTTCTTCTTCTTCTTCTTCTTCTTCTTCTTCTTCTTCTTCTTCTTCTTCTTCTTCTTCTTCTTCTTCTTCTTCTTCTTCTTCTTCTTCTTCTTCTTCTTCTTCTTCTTCTTCTTCTTCTTCTTCTTCTCCTCCTCCTCCTCCTCCTCCTCCTCCTCCTCCTCCTCCTTCTTCTTCTTCTTCTTCTTCTTCTTCTTCTTCTTCTTCTTCCTCTTTACCTACTGATCTTTGCGTTCCTTTTCCTTTATCTATCCATTTCTTTGTCTGTCTGTCTGTCTCCCCTTCCTCTTCCTCCCTCTTCCGTCCTCTTCCTCCCCCTCATCCTAACGCTCCACTTCCCTCCCTCCTTCCTTCTCCTCCCTCTCCCATTCCCTCACTTCCATCAACCACTCCCTCCTTCCCTGCCCCCCTCCCCTCTCATCCCCCCCATCCCATCCCATCCCATCCCATCCCATCCCTCCCACCCACCCTCCCTCCCTCACCCCACTCACCCTCTCTCTCGCCCGTCATACGATTAACACCATCATCACCGATAATGCCCTCCCACGTCTTAATTAATGAGGCTTGTGACTTTCCTATCAAGACGTCGACCATCGTCTCCTTCTCCTGAGACAGATCGAAGTCCCTTAATCATTTATTCTTTAATGATCTTGTATATTATGTCTTCGAATATGACTAATTTTTTTCTTAGTAACTGGGTACCAACATGTTATCAAGTATAAAAAAATCGTCTAGCTTATATTCGACGTGCTTGCAGTCTAACAAGTTAATATGATCAATGTCCTTATAATCTAACAAGTTAATATAATCAACGTGCTTATAACCCAACAGGTTAATATGATCACCATGCTCGCCATTTGAACAAGTTAATAGAACCAACACGCTTGCTCCCAATTTACCCAGTTAACACAAGCACCATACTTATAAGTCATCGTGTTTATCACCGCCAACCTGACAATCCAACAAGTTTATTAATCCCTTAAAACACAATCTCCATTCAAGAGTCGTAACTCCGAGCGCCGCCGTAAATCACAGCATCACAGCATCACAGCATCTCGGGCCCACAGCCTCCCACTCGCACGCCTCCGGGAGATAAACAAAGCCGTTTATCAAGGCACGAGCAACAGCGCACACAACGCACATTAGCGCAACGTTTAACGAGCGACTGTCTACTTCACCTGGGGCCATTTCAGAGGTTTATTTGCGCCCCCTCTCCCCTCCCTCCCTTTCTCCCTTCTCCCCCACCTTCCCCCCCTTTCCTCTATCACTGACTGCCCTCTCTTCCCCTCTCGAATTCTGTTCTCCCTCTCCCTCTCCCTCTTCTCTCTCTCTCTCTCTCTCTTCAACCCTTTTCCCATCTCTCGCTCTCTTCGCTCTCCACCCTTCTCCCCCTATCCCCTCTCCAACTCTTCTGCCCTTCTCTCCTCTCCACCCTTCTTCCTTCTCTCTCCTCCCACCTCTCTCCCTCCCTAAACCTACATTATTTTACAGCCTTATATATCTCTCGTTAGAATTCCTTTCATTATTTTTATGGTTCTTTCTCCCTTCTCTTATTCTGATCTTTCTCTCGCTCTCTCTCTCTCTCTCTCTCTCTCTCTCTCTCTCTCTCTCTCTCTCTCTCTCTCTCTCTCTCTCTCTCTCTCTCTCTCTCTCTCTCTCTTTCCTTCCCGCTCTCACCTTAAGGAAAAAAATAAGGAAAGAAAAATCAACATTTTTTTTTTCTTTGTTAATGAAAAGTTTACTCAAACTATGTACGAAGTTTGCGAGACATTCTTATCATTCTTCGTTCGTGAGCCTCTTCCTCTTCCTCTTTCTCTTCTCCCTCTTCCACCACTTCCTCTTTCTCTTCTCCCTCTTCCACCACTTCCTCTTCTTCTTCCTCTTCCACCACTTCCTCCTCCTCCTCCTCCTCTTCCTCCTCGGGGGAAGGAGAGGGGAGATAGGAGAAACAGAAAGAGAGAGGGAGAGATAGATAGATAGAGAGAGAGAGAGAGAGGGAGAGAGGAGGGGGCGTTACGGGGGAGGGAGATGGAGAGAGAGAAATAGAAGGGTGGATGGGTAAGGGAAAAGGAAGATGGAGAAAGAGAGAGAGAAGAGGGGTTATGAGGGAGAGAGGGAGAGGGGTAAGGGAGGGGAGAACAGTGTCTCGCAAGGTAGCTGGTTAGTTAGCCCTTGAGTCATGTCGCTATAGTTGTTAGCTACCTCATCAAGTGGATAGAGATGGGGTAGAGGTGAAGGGGGGTGGGGGGGGGGGCGTTGAAAAACACAATAGGGGGAGGGGAAGAGAGAGGAGAAAAGGGTGTATATTAAGAATACAATGAAGAATGAAGTGGGAAATCTAGAGGGAGAGGAAGGAATACAAGGAGGAGGAGGGGAGGAGGAGGAGGAGGAGGAGGAGGAGGAGGAGGAGGAGGGAGGAGGAGGAGGAGGAGGAGGGAGGAGGAGGAGGAGGAGGAGGAGGAGGAGGAGGAGGGAGGAGGAGGAGGAGGAGGAGGAGGGGGGAGGGAAAGGGGGTCTTTTTTTCCTTTGAGAGGTAAAAACAAAAAGTAGGAAAGAGAGAAAGAGAAAGGGGGAAAATGTATTTTAGAGAGTATGTTTGAGTGGAAAGGAAGGCGTTAAACAATGAGAGAACAAATTAACACAACCTTTTTTCCTCCCCTTTCCATACCTTATTCTCTCTCTCTCTCTCTCTCTCTCTCTCTCTCTCTCTCTTTCCCTCCTCGCCCTTACTCTCCGCCATTTCTCTTTCCCCCCTCTCCCTCACTCTTAAAAATCAGTTCCTCCTTCCCATCTCCCCCACCCCACTCTCCCCTTAACCCCCCCACCTACTTCCCTCCGGCACCGCATCACCACCAACACATCAAAGGCGCATACGCATGGTGCTTGGTCCCCTTCGGTTACAAGTCGGAGGAAATTCTACGAGATTTTAACAAGGTTCGTTCCGCCATCTTGCTGTTGGGTTTGCGCGGCGGCGTCGTCGTCGTTGTTGTTGTTGTTGTTGTTTAGTGGTGGTGGTGGTGGTGTTCATCTTTCTTTGGTATGGAAGGAAGGACGAGGGGGAGGGAGAGGGAGAGGGATGGAGAATGAGAGTAAGTGAGAATGAGGGAGAAAGAGGGAGGGAGGGAGGGAGGGAGAGAGGGAGGGAGGGAGAGAGGGAGGGAGGGAGGAAGAGAGAGAGAGAGAGAGAGAGAGAGAGAGAGAGAGAGAGAGAGAGAGAGAGAGAGAGAGAGAGAGAGAGAGAGAGAGAGAGAGAGAGAGAGAAAGAAAGAAAAAGAAAAAGCAAAGAACAGAGTAAAGAATCTCCACCAAGCATCCAACACGGCAAAATCCACATACACGCACGCCCACACCCATGAAAAAACCCGAGACCCGTAGCACACCCGCCCACCAAAGAAAGAAAGCAAAAATAGCGCTCGGCAAAGAAAACGGAACCCCGGAGTTTTTTTTTTGTTTTTTTCCAGTTTCCAGTCGGGAATTAAACAACGCCTTGATCCCTCACACCCCTTCCTCCTTCCTCCTTCCTCTTCCTCCTTCCTCCTACCTCTTCCTTCCTCCTACCTCTTCCTTCCTCCTCTACTTTACCCTATTCCCTCCCCTCTCCTTTTCCCCTATTCCCTCTTTTACCTTCCTTTCTCTTCTCTTCTCTTCTCCTATCCCTTCCCCTCCTCTCCTCCCAATTCTACCTTCCCCATTTTCTTCCCTTCCTCTCCCTCCTCTTCTTCGTCTCTCTTTCTTCCTCCTTCTCCCTTCCCAGGTCCTATCCTTCCTACCTGCCCACTTCCGCTCCCTCCTCCTTCCCCTTCCTCTTCCTTTCCCCCCTCCTACAATCCCATCCTGGTTCACCCTCCCTCCTCCTCCTCCCTCCTCCTCCTTCTCCTCGCTCCTCCCCCTGCCCCTCCTTCCTCCCTCCTTCCACCCTTCCACCCATCTCCTTCCTCCCACTCCCACTCCCACTCCCCATCCTTCCCTTCCCCTCCACTCCGAAATCGAGAGCATTCCTGCAGAGGATCTATCCCTAACCCCTCCCCTCCCCTCCCCTCCCCACTCTCCCTCTATCCCCCAGGGGAGTCGAGAGCTGAGGCTCCCCCGGGTGGTAGAAGTTTAAGTGAAGTAATTACCAACGGGTTTCCAATCGGCTCTCTAAATGTAGGAGGTGGAGGAGTTTACCCTTCCCCCTCCCCTCCCCCCCCTGGTGCTGTCTTATCTAATTTGCTTTGGGAACTTTTTGTGTGGGGGGAGGGTATTATAAATCTGACTCTACTTGTTGTTGTTGTTGTTGTTGTTGCTGATCTTGTTTTGATTGTCTGTCTGCATCTTCTATTTGGGGAGGGGAGGGTGAGGGGAGGACGGCGATGACACATGATGTTATCTACTTTTTTATTTATCTTTTCCTTCCTTTCTCTCCCTCTCCCCTTCCTTCATCTTCACCTATGCCCTCCCCTTCCACCTCCTCTACAACCTCCACCACCACCACCACCTTCACCTCCTCCCCCTCTCATCCTTCCACCTCCTCCTCATCCCCCCCCCACCTCCTTCCACCACCACCCCCTACATCCCCCCACCCACCCCTCTGCAAAAAGCCTCCCCTCGCTCCCAAAACTCCCGCTGACAAACGATCTCTGGCGGGCTTCATGCGGAGAGGATTTTGAGTGTCATGAAGGAACTCGGAACACCTTCGTCTTCATCTCCATTATCATCTTCTTTTCTTTCTTTTCTTTTCATCTCCTTCTCCCGGCCTCTTCCTATTCCGTTTTATTTTTATTTTTTGTTTCTCTGTTTTTTTTGTTATTGTTGTTTTGTTTTTGTTTTTTCCTTACTCTATCTAACTTTTCTTTTCTTTTTTTCTTCTTTTTCTTGTTCTCAATCATTTCTAACTTCCTTTTCCTCTTTCTCTTCCTCCTTCCCTTTTCCCCCTTCAGTATCTAAGTATTCCCCTTCCCTCTTTTCCCATTCCTCTTCTCCTACTTCTACTTCTACTTCTACTTCTTCTTCCTCCTTCTCCTCCTCCTCCTCCCCATTTTTTCTCCTCCTTCCCCCATCCCCGGTAAGTAAGTATTTCCCTTTCCTCCCTTCCTCCTTCCTCTTCTTCCTCCTCCTCCTCCCTTTCCCCTTCCTTTCCCCATTTTCCTTCCCCCTCCCGCCTCTCCCCTTCTCCCTGTAAATACTCTCCTTTCCTCAGACATCCTGCGTAAGTAGATGGTGATACCCCCGAGCCGCAGCCGCAGCCGCCGCCACCGCCGCCGCCCATATTTTCTACTTTGCTCAACTACTGCCGTCATCTACCCCGGCCGATGCTCTTAAATCTACTACACCAACGCGTAATACGAAGAAAGTAAAGAAAGCTCTCCCCCCCCCCTCTGAAAAGTTACTACGACACCCCACCCCCCCAAAAAAAAAGGGGGGGGAGAGACTTTACCCTGATTTGCATGCAAAGAGTCTACGGGCAAGGAAAAAAGGCGTAGAGGGGAGAGGGAGGTGGGAGAGGAGGGAGTGGAAGAGGGAGAGGGGGAAGGGAGAGAGGAAAGAAGGAGAGAGAGAAGGGGAGAGGGAAGAGGAAGAGAGGTAAGGGAAAGAGGGAGAGAGGAAAGAAGGAGAGAGGGAAGGGAAGAAGGGGGGCGGATGAAGGAGTTGGGAAAGGGAAAGAGACGGGTGGAAATAAGGAGGGGTAAGAGAGGGGGTTGGGGGGTGGGGGCCTTATACGACCTATCCGCTGGGATTTACCAACCCTCTCTCCATTACCTGCAAGAGGCAAAAAAAAAAAAAAAAAAAAAAAAAAAAAAAAAAAAAAAAAAAAAAAAAAAAAAAAAAAAAAAAAAATACTCGTTTCCCTTTGCGCTATCCTTCTTATTACTATCGCCCTTTGTTATTCCCATCTTTATTATCCCCATCCAGTGTGCTCTTATTCGATGGAGGGGGGAGGGGGGTGCTTGGTATGAGGGGGGATGCAGTCAATCCTACTTACCTTTGTAGAGTCAGTAGGGGATGGGATGGGATGGGGGAGGGGGAGGGGGAGAGGGAGAAGGAGGGGAGGTAGGGAAGAAGAAGGGAGGGAGGGGGGGAGGGAGTGTGAGGCTGGGATATAAGACAGAAGGGAAACGAGGAGAATAGGGAAAAGAGGGAGAAGTAGGACACACATTCTCTTTCTCTCTCTCTCTCTCTCTCTCTCTCTCTCTCTCTCTCTCTCTCTCTCTCTCTCTCACAGACACACACACACACACACACAATCACACAAACAACCCCTCCCCTACACACCTTCCCCCACCCACCCACCCCACACAAAAAAAAAAAAAACATGACCAAACAAACACGAAAAACTCCCCTCCCCTCCCCCTCCCCCCCCCCCTCCCTCAATCCCAATCACACCTCTCCTTTGAGGCTTCGTAATCAATCAACAGTAATGGTTCGCACGCACATGTAATTAGCATAATTAATAACAGTTGCCTGATCTCCCAGACCTCTGTGCTTGGGGCGACTGCGGGTTCAATATTGCTTGAATGCATCGTGACGTTGGAAATTAATTAGTGGTTTGAAATACGATGAGATGCAATAAAAAAAATGGGGGTTGAATAACACGTAATCAGTGTAGTGGTGGTGATGACATAATGCGATGATGAACACATTACAAAAAAGACAAAAACGTAATGGATGTAAAAGATTGTGACAATATGCTGTGGCTGAGGTGAACTCATAACAAATGGAATCGAGAAAATGAAATGTTATTAACAAATCAAAGAATATGTAGGTAATAAAACAGATGCCCCTATTTCTACTAGAACATTCCATCCTCTACCTCTTCCCTCTCCTCTTTCTCTTTCTTCTCCTTCTTCTATTTTGTTTCCTTCTCCTTCTCCTTCTCCTTCTCCTTCTCCACCACCCCCACCTCCACCTCTCCCTCCACCTACACCACTTC
>BOPN01000800.1:387524-395024 GCA_017312705.2 Penaeus japonicus
ATTTGTTCGTCTGTGTGTGTGTGTGTGTATGTGTGTGTGTGTGTCTTTCCCCTATCCGTCCAGGCCTCCCTCTCCCTCCCTTCACCCCTTTTTCTTCTCTTTCTGTCCCTCTCCCCTTGTCCCCCCTCCCGTCTTCCCCTCTCCACTCAAGCATCCAGTACCCTCCCCACCTACCCCCTACCCCCTCCCCTCTCCCGCCTGCCAAGCCTTTGCAACCAACACCCTCGAATTCCTAAAGCACATGTGTACACCCTGCGTTGCAGGCATTCCCAGCTCGTGGAATTCCGTCTGCTTGCTTGCAGGAATACACACACGCACGCACACGCACATACGCACTTGAGAGTCCTTGATGCCAGAGGTGGGGGTGGGGGGGAGAGGGGGAAGGAGAGGGGATGGGAGGGAGGAAGGAAGGGAGGGGAGAGAGAGAGAGGGAGGGAGGGAGGGAGGGTGGAAGGGAGGGAAAGAGAGAGAAAGAGAGAGAAAGAGAGAGAAAGAGAGAGAGAGAGAGAGAGAGAGAGAGAGAGAGAGAGAGAGAGAGAGAGAGAGAGAGAGAGAGAGAGAAAAAAAGAGAATGGGAGAGCGGGAATAAAGAGAACCAGAAGGCGGGGAGGAATATCATGGGGAGACGGAGAGAATAGCCCCCCAAAAAAAAGACAAAAAAGAAGAAAACAACCCATGGGGAGCGAGGCCCAAGACACCGTCAGAGGGAAACGCATTCTTCCTTCCGGTCAATTTCCTGTCAAGGCGATCCCGCAAGACACAAACACACACACACAACGCGCACTCCCGGCCGGAGAGTTTTGTCCTCCTTCGCCGAAGAGACGCTCGCCCTCTCGCGGCCAGGCGACTAATTGCATTTGAATAGAAAGAAGGAAAGAGTCTAATGAAACGCCCTTTTTTTCCCCATAGCGAAAAAAATGAGGGGGAAACGAGGGGAGAAAACAGAGAGGGGGAAAAACACCTCTGGGATATTTCAGACACAAACAAGAGTACGCAAAATCAAAAACAAAAATTGAGTAACGACAATAAATAAAATAATGTTAATAAATAAAAGATAAATAAATGGTGGCAAAAATACTAGTTAATATAATAACTATAATAACCATCATAATCACAACAATAATGGCAATAAAGAGAGAAAGAGAGAGAGAGAGAGAGAGAGAGAGAGAGAGAGAGAGAGAGAAAGAGAAAGAGAAAGGGAAAGGGAAAGAGAGAGAAAGAGAGAAAGAAAGAAAGAAAGAAATAGAGAGAGAGAGCGAGGGTCGTGGTTCCGCCAATCTGTGCGAACATTGAGCGATACATTCGTCTCCATCAAGGCCCGCTCCGAGCTGTTTACCGAAAACCGAATGTAAATATAATATCCCAACACTTGGTGCTAAAGTTTCCATCACGGGGCCGGCGCAATTCCCCAGCTCGCCGCTAGAGGGCTTTGCTTTGTTTACATCCTGGAGGAGGACGAGGCTGGAATACCTAGCCGGCGCTCCCTCCCTGCCTCCCTCCCTCTCCCTCTCCTCCCCCTCTCCCTCTCTCCCTCCCTCTTTCCCTTCCTCCTTCCTTCCTTCATCCCTCCTCCCTTCATCCCTCCTTCCTCCTCCCTTCATTCCTTCCTTCCTTCCTTCCCTCCCTCTCTCCCTTCCTCCTTCCTTCATCCCTCCTCCCTTCATCCCTCCTTCCTTCCTTCCCTCCCTCTCTCCCTCTCTCCCTCCCTCCTTCCTCCCTTCATCCCTCCTTCCTCCTCCCTTCCTCCTTCCTTCCCTCCTTCCTTCATTCCTTCCTCCCTCCTTCCTTCCTTCCTTCCTCCTTCCTTCCTTTCTTCCTTCCTCCTTCCTTCCTTCCTTCCTTCATCCCTCCTTCCTCCTCCCTTCCTTCCTCCCTCCTTCCTTCCTTCCTTCCTTCCTTCCTTCCTTCCTTCCTTACTTACTTCCTTCCCTCCCTTTCCTCCACACGCTTCCCCCTATGGTCTTAAGATGGAATGAATGAATGAATGAAGGAAGGAAAGAAGGAGAAGGATAGGAAAGGGGAAAGATAGGGAGAGTGTAGGAAGCCGACTTCCTTGTTTGGGACACCTTATCAAAAGAAAAAAAAACAAAGAAAAAAAGAAGAGAGAGAAAAAAATCCACCCTTCTTTGAAAAAAAAAAAAAAAAAAAAAAAAAAAAAAAAAAAAAAAGCGATTCTTTTCTTTCTTTTCTTCTTCTCTTTCCTTTTTCTTTTGCCGTGAGACGTCGAATTAATAACTGTAAGCAAGGGAGAGAGAGAGAGAGAGAGAGAGAGAGAGAGAGAGAGAGAGAGAGAGAGAGAGAGAGAGAGAGAGAGAGAGAGAGAGAGAGAGAGAGAGAGAGAGAGAGAAAGAGAGAGGTGGATGGTGATGCGGCCTTTGTGCAGACAGCGGCCGAAACAAGAAGGATTCGGGAATTGTAATAATATCGGTGAGAAAGAAGGATATCGGAAATGTGATGAAGTCAATACGGAGATGGGAAAAAGAACGAAAACGGGTTCATAAGGATCCGTCTACACTCACTCACTCACTCGCACGCGCGCACACTCACTCACTCATTCACACACCCACATACATACATTTATATATATATATATATATATATATATATATATATATATATATATATATATATATATATATATATATATATATATATATATATACATATATATATGTGTGTGTGTGTGTGTGTGTGTGTGTGTGTGTGTGTGTGTGTGTGTGTGTGTGTGTGTGTGTGTGTGTGTGTGTGTGTGTGTTTATAAATATATAATCAGAAGGGCATCATGCACCTTCCAACAAAAAAACTCATAAAGCGAAACACATTACTCCCCACCCCGCCTACTCCTCCCCCTTACCCCCCCCCCCCTCCCACACACCAGAAAACGAGTCCGGAATAAGAAAAACTGAAATACACGAAGAAGCGACGGGAGGGGAAAAAAGGGGAGGAGGGGGGGTTGAAGAACAATGTAAAAAAGAGAAATGGGAAGGGAGGGGAGTGAGGGAGGTGGGAAGAGGGAAAGAGTATGGAAAAAAAGAGAGGAGAAGAGGAGAGGGAGAACAAGAGTGGAGGAAGATTATTAACACTCATTCCCTTTTTTTTTTTTTGTTCTTTCTCCTTCTCGTACTTCGTCTCTCTCTCTCTCTCTCTCTCTCTCTCTCTCTCTCTCTCTCTCTCTCTCTCTCTCTCTCTCTCTCTCTCTCTCTCTCTCTCTCTCTCCCTTCTCTCCCCCCCCTCTCTCTCTCTCCCTTTCCCCTTCCCCCTCTCTATATTCCTCTTCCTTTTCCTTTTCCTCTTCCCCTCCCTCTCTCTCCCTCTTCCTCTCTTTGTCTTCTCTCTCTTTCTTTACCCCTACTAACCCCTCCCTTAATAATAACTCATTTTTTCTCCTTTCTCTCATTCCCTCCTGCTCCCCATAACCACCCGTCCCTCCCTCCCTCCCTCCCTCTCCCCTACCCCGCCCCCCCGACACGCCCAATCTAGTGAAAAGCCAAAAAGAAATGGCATATCCCCCCTTCCCCACCCTCACCCCCACCCCTAAACACCCCCAAGGATATATTCTTTTTTTTTGGGGGGGGGAGTGAGGATTTAATATCACCGACGCAGCTTTCTTACTAGCATACATACGTGCGGCACGTTCATCATATGCGTGTATGTGCAGTATATAGCCTACGCAAATGCAGGCATACACACATACAAAACATCCACGTACATATATACATACATACATACATACACAGTGCACGTATGTATGTATGTATGTATGTATGTATGTATGTATGTATGTATGTATGTATGTATGTATGTATGTATGTATGTATGTATGTATTTATGTATGTATGTATTATGTATGTATGCATGCACGTACATACACAGTATAAACCGACACGTAACCAATCACGTAAGTGAATGTTTTCAGTTTTAGGTGCAATCTATATGGCACGATGGGCTTCAAAAACACCCCCACGTAATTCGCTTTTGCAACAACAACAACAACAAAAAAAAAGATTGAATACCTTTTTTTTCTATCATATTCCTGTCCCCAATAACCCGTGCGTTCGTGTGCGCTCGTTTATATCCGTGTGTGCGTTCGTGTGCGCATGCGGTGTGTGTGTGTATGCGTAACCTCGATAAAAAAAAAAATGGGAGGGTTGGGGTTGGGGGGGGGGCTTCCGTGCATCTAATAGAAGCTCTTTACGTGCTTTTTTTGTACGTATGCTTGTGTACTTTAAGACCATTTGTATCATTCAAGACTGATATATATCTTAATATCTTGGGTCTTATGGCACACATCAACGGTACATCAGTTAAGCCGACGGATAATTGAAGAGGACACTAATGTACATTTAAATTAACTCTTTTCTTTTCTCGGACTTCAAAATCCTCGTATATGACATCACGTGACATTCACATATATCATCTTACACCCCTCCAATGTCTGTATTCGTAAACTACACTTCCTCCTTCACCATAACCAATGTTAAAATTATGAAATCTTCTCCCAAGTCTAATTCTATACCACAATTTTCTCTTCTTTATTCTCTCTCTCTCTTTCTCTTTTTCTTTCTTTCTTTCTTTCTCTCTCTCTTTCTCTCTCTCTCTCTTTCTCTCTCTCTCTCTCTCTCGCCCTTCTTCTAAATCTAGCTCCCATCGTTCTATGTCTCCATTTAGTCCCCATGTATTCCCTCTCTCCCTCTCTCCCTCCCTCTCCCTTCCCCTGACCTCCTTCTCTCTCTCTCCCCTCCCCCTTCCCCCCTTCCCCCTTACCTTTTATATTACTACCAACAATTTCAAAGACTTATACAGTGACAGGTAAAGGCAGAGGGAGAGGGGAGAGGGGAGAGGGGAGAGGGGAGAGAGGAGAGGGAAGAGAGAGAGAGAGAGGAAGAGGGAGGGGGAGAGTGGGAATAGAGAGAGGGATAGAGAGAGAGAGAGAGAGAGAGAGAGAGAGAGAGAGAGAGAGAGAGAGAGAGAGAGAGAGAGAGAGAGAGAGAGAGAGAGAGAGAGAGAGAAAGAGAGAGCAAAAGAAAGAAAAGTAATTAAAGCTAAAAAAAAAAAAAAAAAAAGAGAAAAGAAAGAAAAAAGAAGAAAGAACGAAAGAAAAATGAAAACAGAAAACAGATAATGAAGAACTCTATAAAGAAGAGGAAAAAATATGCAAAAAAAAAGGAAGAAAAAAAAAAGAAAAAAAGAAAGAGAGGGAGACGGAGAGGGAAAGAACAAAAAAAAAGGTGGGGGGGGGGGGAACACACACATTAGTCGAGGAGAGAGAGATTCAAAAGAGCCACCGCGCGTGTGGATAGTGGCTCCCTGTGGCTCAGTCAATAGTGTGTAGAGCCTGCCGGCGGGTGACAAAAAGTGATCAACGTACTAGCCATTCTGACGGCGATCCATACTAATAAATAAAAAAATAGAAAAAAAGGGAAAAGAAAAAGGAAATATAAGAAATAAAGAGAAAATAATAAATAATGACAAAATGTAGAAAGGGAGGGAGGGAGGGAGGGAGATGGAGGGAGTAAGAGAGAGAGAGAGAGAGAGAGAGAGAGAGAGAGAGAGAGAGAGAGAGAGAGAGAGAGAGAGAGAGAGAGAGAGAGAGAGAGAGAGAGAGAGAGAGAGAGAGAGACCGATAGTCATCATACAAACATACAAAAAGAGAAAAAAAAATAGCGGAAGAGAAAGATAGAGAATGAAACAGACGTAAAGACATACAAACAGCCTGAAAGAGATGGTAGCGAAAGGAGAAAAGTCATTAAGAAAGCCACTCCCCTTTCACCCAGGGGAGGGAGGTGTGTGGGGGGGGGGGGGAAATGAAGCTGCCAATCCCAAGCGTCTCCTTTCAAACCTGGATCTTAACTCGCACTCGCCAATCACCTTTCCCGCCCCATTTTTCCCGCCATTTTTTCCCGCCTTTGGTGATGTCCTATTTTTCTAGACTGTTTTAATTGTGATTTTCATTTTTATTCTCGTTTGTAGTATTTTTTTCTTCTGGCGATTTTATTCAATTTGTTTGCTTCCTTATTCATTTCTTTTTTGTTTTATTTCTTTGTTTTTCTCTGCTTTATTATCTTTTCTCTCTTCTCTCTCTTCTTTTCCTTTTGTTCCTCTTTCTCATTCACTCTTCCTCCTTTTCCTCATTCTCTTCTTCCTCTCCTTTTCCTCTTTCTATTCAAACCCTCCTCCTCCTTTTCCCCATTCTCATACTTCATCTCTTCCTCCTTTTCCCCATTCCCTTTCTCCTCCTCCTCCTCCTCCTCTACCTCCCCATCTCCTCTACCCTCTCCTTCTTCCCCTCTTCCTCATTTCCCTCTTCCTTCCGCCGTCCTCTGCCGCCTATATTCTTTAATAATCACAAAATCCTTAATCCCATATCCTTCCTTTCCTCCCGTTCCCCTCATATCCCTCCCTTATCCACGGGGCTCAAGTCAGGGGCTCTAAGGTATATATGTTCCTTTCTATCTCTTTTCCCCTCTTTCTCTTTCTCTTGCTCTTTCTGTCTCTCTCATCAAGGAGATGGTGAAGATGAAGAAGGGGGAAAATACGAAGAAGATGAAGAAGAAGATGATGATGATGATGATGATGATGATGATGAAGAAGATGAAGATGAAGAAGAAGAAGAAGAAGAAGAAAAAGAAGAAGAAGAAGAAGAAGAAGACGAAGATGAAGAAGGAGAAGAAAGAAAATCAAGAAGATGAAAGAAAAACAAGAAAAACAAGAAAAATAATAATAATAATAATTATAATAATAATAATTATAAGAAGAAGAAGGAGAAGAAGGTTGAAATACAAGAAGAATAGGAAGAAGAATGTAAAATAACAAGAGAAGGAGGAGTTGGTGTCAATGGACCGCAAATCGGGGTTGAAGGAACAAAGGAGAAGGAAATTAGTCCATTTACCTTAGATGGGAAGGGGGAGTGAGAGTGAGAGAGAGAGAGAGAGAGAGACTGAAAGAAAAACAAAGCAGAGAGTGAGAAAGAGTTAATTCGCCACCATATTGTAATAGGAAATGCAAATAGACATATAATTAACCATTCGGAGAAAATTCCATTACGGAAACCACCCCTCTATAAGTGCTCCTTAAGCTATTTCTCAAACAGCAGTTCAATTCAATTCAACACAATAGCGTCACTCCATCATTTCGCAAACGACATAGAGAGAAGTGAGAAGACGCCCTCTATTTGCGAAACTATGGCACTTTTTGACAGTCCTGAGAATCGGAGGGGAGGTGTGGATAGGGCGGGGAGAGGTAGCTGGGTTAAATCCTGTTTTGTAAGCTTTGACATTCTTTTTTCTTTTTTTTCCTAATTCATTCATCTTTATTTTTTATTGTTTAAAAATCCTTGTCACTGATTACACATAGCTAGTACATCTCGCTTGTGAAATCTGACATGAGATGTGTGTTCACTTAGTCTTATGTAATCCATTTAGCGATATGTTTGAGGAAATCATACGTTATTTTATGTCAAGCAGTCGGACAAAAATACACCCAACATATTCATACATATTC
>BOPN01000800.1:400024-402287 GCA_017312705.2 Penaeus japonicus
ATATATATATACATATATATGTATATATATATATATATATATATATATATGTATATATATATATATATATATATATATATATATATATATATATACTTAGATATTTATATCTATGTATCTCTTATATATACTATTATATATATATATATATATATATATATATATATATATATATATAAATATAAGAAATCTTCCCCACTCCCCCTCCCTCCTCCCTCTTCCCTCCTCCCCCTTCCCTCCTTCCCCCTCCCTTCTCTCTTCGCCCCTCCCCCCTCCCTCCTCTCCCCCATCTCTCCAATTCCCTTCCACTTCCTCCTCCTCTTCCCCCATCCCCTACCTCCTTCCTTCCCTCCCTCCCCTTTCCTCTCCTCCTTCCCCCTGCCCCCCTCCCCCATCTAACTACCTCCTCCCCTTCCCCTTCCTTCTTCCCTTTTCCCTTCCCTCCTCCCCTTCCCCTCCCTTCCCCCATCCACCTTCCTCCTCCCCTTCCCCCCTACCTCCCCCCCTTCCCCCATCCAACTACCTCCTCCCCCCTCCTTCCTCCCTCCCCCCTTCCCTTCCCCTCCTCTCCTTCCCCCTCCTTCCTTCCCTCCCTCCCTCCCCCTCCTCCTCCCCATCCAACTTCCTCCTCCCCCCGTCCCTTCTCCCTCCCTCCCATCCCCTTACCTCCTTCCATCCCCCTATCTCCCCCCATCCCCTAACCTCCATCCCCCCATCCCCCCATCCCCCTACCTCCCCCCCTCCCTTCCCTCCTCCTCCCCCCCTTCCCCTTCCCCCCCGAGGCGTGACGCGGATCTGACACGAGAGGTTGCCTCCGTCATCATCAGCTGGGCGGCTCATGTGTAATCCCTCTGATTGCGTTCGCTTGTTGCTTCCTTGTGTTTGGGATTTGTTTGCTTGTTTTTTTGTTTTTTTGGGGGTCCGTTTTTTTACTTGTTTTGATTTTTGAGTCCGTTGTTTCTTGTTTTGTTTTTTTGTGTCGGTTTGTTTTTTTGTGTCCGTTTTTGCTTGTTTTGTTTTTTTGTGTCCGTTTTTTCTTGTTTTGTTTTTTTGTGTCCGTTGTTTCTTGTTTTTGTTTTTTGAGTCCATTGTTTCTGGTTTTTGTTTTTTTGTGTCCGTTGTTCCGTTGTTTCTTGTTTTGTTTTTTGTGTCCGTTGTGTCCGTTTGTTTTATTGTTCTTTCTTTTTTTCTATTTTTCTTGTATTTTTTGTTATTTTCTTATTTTTTTGTTTTATACTTTTTCCTTGCTTTTTGCTTTGTATTTTTATGTGTGTTTTTTTCTTACTTTTTTGTTTTATTTTTCCTCTTTTCTCTTGCTCTATTTGCTGTCTATTTTTATGTTTTTGTTGTGTTCATCAGTTCATGTTTTTGTAATTGCACTTCTAATGATATCTGTAATCGAATATATATTGAATCTATCGATGTATCTACTGTTTATCTATTTCACTCTTTATATGAATATATCTGACCATTTTTATTATCATTGTTATGATTTTTATCATTATCATTACTATTACTATTAATATCATTATTATGATCATTATTGTTATTATTATTATCATTATCATTATTATTATCAGTATTACTACCATTATTATCATCATCATTATTATTATCATAATTATCATCATCATTATTATTATCATAATTATCATCATCATTATTATTACCTATTGACATTTTCTCTTTCTCCTTCTCTCTCTCTCTTTCACTCTTTCGGAGAGAGAGAGAGAGAGATACGGAGAGAGGGAGGGAGGCAGGCCGGAGTGGGAAGGGTGGAGAGAGGGAAGGAGGAGAGGGAGGGAGAGAGGGAGGGAAGGAGGAGGGGGAGCGAGGGAAAGATGACATGCCTAACCCTTTCGCACACCGTATAGGAAATCGACCCTTACGACAAGTACCCCGAAGGTCGGCGATGGGCGCGGCCGTACACGTGGCAAGGGCGCGTGTCGGAGGCGTGCACGCGCTGGAAACCCGCGTCCAACGCCCGCTGTGCAACCCCATCCCCCCACCCCCCCACCCCCCGACGCCACGACACCCCCGACACTCTCGCGGCCTAGTCGGGGAGTTCGGAAGTCGATGTATTTCTTTTGTTGCCCGAAGGAGGCGCTGACGGAGGGAGGGGGAGGGTGGGGGGTGGGAGGGAGGGAGGGAGGGAGGGAGGGAGGGAGGGAAGGAGAGAGAGAGAGAGAAAGAGAGAGAGAGAGAGAGAGAGAGAGAGAGAGAGAGAGAGAGAGAGAGAGAGAGAGAGAGAGAGAGAGAGAGA
>BOPN01000801.1:0-36275 GCA_017312705.2 Penaeus japonicus
TATATATATATATATTTATATATATATATATTTATATATATATATATTTATATATATATATATTTATATATATATATATATTTATATATATATATACATATATATACATATATATATATATATATATATATATATATATATATATATATATATAAATATATATATATATATATATTGTTATATCATATGTGTGTGTGCGGATGTGAGCACGCGCGTGCGTGTGCATGTAGGAGCGCATGCATGTGTGTGCAAGTGCATGCGAGAGAGACAGATATAGATAGATAGACAGACATACAGACAGATAGATAGATAGATAGAGAGAGATAGATAAGAGAGAGATAGATAGATTGACAGATAGATAGAGAGAGAGAGAGATAGAGATAGATAGATAGATATGCATAAAATAGTGATATGATATACCTATATACATATGTACATACCATACTTACATACATATATACAGTATATTCAACTCTTTTTTTTTTATGATTCACACATCTGAGCAATCTCCTTCCTCAGTATAAAGTTGCACTCAATCAACTTTTCTGCAACACTGTGTTCTGTGTTCTATCTGTTCTCACAACCATGTTTACAGTCTTCAGTTCCTCATTTGTGGTTCTATAAATACTAGAATAATTTTCATACTGGATTAGGAGGAGTTTTATGGTTTGTGCCCATTGTTGGACTACTGATCTACGTAAGTTTCTTCTGTGTATCCTCGCACTAATGCATAATTTATCTAGTTATCTTACTTAACATTGTATAATTTCCTTTGTACAAGTATATTGACTCCTCATTATTTGAAGATTATTTTATGCTCTCTGTGTTAGATATTTTTGTATTAGATGAGTGACATCAGTATTTGAATTCTTTTCTTGATGATTCCACTGTTGGATAAACTGAGAAAAACAATTCTTTTTCTGATATGAAACTGTGTTAGATGTATTGTGAGTTGAGGCTTTTATTCCAATTACTGGCATCATAATCTCTCTGCATTTATTTATCTTAACATAAAATACATTATCAAGATTAACGAGCACTATTCTACTACTGAAATGATGTATGTACACTCCCTGATTCCTGGGACTTGTCTGTTGTCACGTACATACAAGTGAATCAAAAGGATGATTAACAGTTCAGAAGTTAAAACAAGATTCAGCAATAGCTCAATTATTAACAAGAAAGTTTTCTTACAACTGCTTCAAATCATTATTTGGGTTATTTTCATAATGCACTTATCCTCTCCTACAGTTTATCTTCTTAAGTGAAGAATCAACAGCCTAAGCTCTTTGAGCTATGACCTCTATACACCTGCATATATATCTTTTACATATTAAATACTTTTTTCCTATACATCTACACGCTAAAATCCCTTAATTTATCAGTTGAGCATATAAGCACTAAATCATTTTTTTTTACTGTAGGAGAGTTAACAAAGTAATAGTGTTCTCTACACCAAGAAATGATGGATATTCACTCTATCAATAAAAAACATGTAAATTCCATCACATTCATGAAGGGGAAAGGAAGAAAAGATGTGGACTCTTGAAAACCTGTATTTTTAAAGTTAACAAACGCAACAAGTAATGTTCTTTCCTATTAACAATAGAAGCCATTTGTTTATATCCACGAAAAATCTAAAGTACTACGCGCGTTCGAGTGCATGGTTGGCGACAGAGCATCATCACAACGGAAGCCAGACTCGTATCCTTTGCTTCTCGGGGAGTCATGTTGGGCCTCGCAGCTCCACACTGCACAAACCATCCATGGACCCACACACACACACATCAGATAATGGACAAAGAGAAGAAGTACAAGGCCTTTTTCTTATCAAACTTCCAGTGATCTTAGACTTCCTCAGTCCTAGAATTAGTTGACAAACATAAGGTTAAGGAGTGTCGTGGCTGACATGTCAAGAGACGAGCATCACAAAATGACTGAAGATTTACTGAAGATTTACAGAAGGTTTATCTTGGTTATCTCTACCATTTTACATTAACATTTATTGGATTTACAACATTTCAGTATTTAGAAAATCCTTCACTTTCTCTACGGAAAAGAATGAAATAACTGTTCGCTATTGACTACAATTTGTTATGTGTAATGGTTTGGTGAACAGCCCAGAGAACTGACTTAAAACTAATGCATATTTGCCACACCTAAGAACAGGATGGTAGAGGGCAGACCACGCAAACAGACATCGAGTCAACCTGGAGTGGTGAAATGTGATAGTTAGGGGTGGGGATGGGGGTGGAGATAGGGGTGGGGAGGAGGGATTTCGGGAATGGTGATGAAGAACGAGAAGGGGAGACCGGAGGGGTTGAAGGATGATTTTAGGATTTCTTCTTTTTTTCAGGGGGGGAGGGGGGAGAGGGACTAAGAGCAGGTGGTGGGATCAGTGGAGTCGGGGATGTTGACTGGCAAGTTTAAATGCCATATTTCCACGGGTAAAGTCAAGCTCCCCTACGGATTTCCGTATTTTTTTAACAAGAGCACTGGCGCTAGATCCAAGGAAATATCCGAGGTCAGTTTCCTAGTGCGTCCAGGGGCATGAAAAAGTCCTAGGGCTTACTCCCAGGGTGGCCGTACACAACTGCAGGCCTCTGGAGTGCTCCTCACACGGGCACAACAAATAAAATTGGTTCCATTGGCTAGCCAACATTATAACAGGTGATAAGGTCGTGAACAACCGTGCACCAGTTCATTTGTAATATTGTTAATTACATAACATGACAATTACCTTCAGTGATTGAATTATTGACAAGCATCATCACTATTATATATACTTCAAAACAACTATTGCTCCATAAAAACGACCCCCATGATGTTAGGATTATTAGTATTAAATGCAAAGATGTCTGATTAAACCTAGACATCAGTAGTGGTTGTGTTGTGAAGCCGGGCTCGTAACAAGGCTGGCTCCACCACACAACTTGTAGCAATGCAACGATCATACCACTTAAGCTAAGAGGTACCACCAGTCATACAACCTAGGTCTCATCTTCCATACACAGCAAATGGACAAAACAATACTGCCAAACATAAACAAAACAGAGATGTATAGACTCTAGTATCAGGAACAGCCAACATGGTTTTAGAAAACAAGAACCAAGAACATTCATGAATATACAAGTTTCCACAACTTCTTTAGAGAGTTTTAAAACGTCCTTTGACTACAGGTATAATGGTAATTTGTCCTTAGTATTGTTCAACAGATCTAACCCTCTGGCAAAAACCCTTTACCATATCTATAATTGGTAGACTATGCAATAACAACCCTTACTATACACAAGACTATTAACAGTAGGACATGATGAAACAACGGGCGCGGCGGCACACTGTTAAAGTGAGTCCTTGGCTTACACCAGTGAGTGTGGGTGTGCACCAGAGGTGGGCACAGGCGGAGGGACAGTTGGGTATGCCCCTTAAGGGGTGTGTTCAGGCTGGGTAGATGCAGGACAGCAGGCCCCCAGGAAGACAATTCACGGGAGCCCAGGCAGCCCACCGCCACCAATAACAGGTGTGCACAGCACCCACTGTTTTTTTTCTCTATCTCTCTCTCCCAAACATGAACTGTCACCGCCTTAGCCCGCCCGAGCCACCCTGATTATCGCAGTCAGTCATTGTCAGTCGCGACGGAGCCCAGCACCTAGGCACCACACCACAGGTGGCACCCGCTAGCTACTACGGTAGTGGCTAATGGCTGTTGCTGCTGCTGCTGCTGCTGCTGATCACACTACTGTTGCTGCCAGTGCTGCTACTGCTGCTGGAGGTGCAGTTGGCCCTGAGAAAGCGGCATGGGGGCCTACACTAGGGCCTACACAGCAGTCTCGGTGTGACTGTGTGAGGATAAACGCTCAACGTCGATCTCTGGCACTGTTAATTCTTCTGGATCCGGACACATGTCGGCATACTCCAGTGAAGACCCCTGGGACAACCGTTTGCTCAGGGACGTCTGCTTCTTCAGCACTGCCGCCAGGTTTGGGTTGGAAGGCCGTGCATCAAGCCCCTGCCGAAACGCATTAACTACTCGAATCTGAAACAGAGGCCACAAAGGTCATTTTAAAAGGTGTATGGCGCCAATTAACATATGCCTTGGACACAACTAAACCACGTACAGAACACCAAACAAAGAGAAAAAACTAACTACATCAGTCCAAGGCACTTCAACACTTAAAGGAATGAATCATGGGATTAAAAAAAAAGCATAAATTTTGACTTTTCACTGAAACATGAGACATAAATTGCAAAAAAATGTTCTCTGATATGACGAGGTCTTTAAACTTGACTGTGAGGGTTACTGTGAGAGCTGCTGACAAGTGAGAGGGTGAGGAGTGTGCCTTGCTGCCAACCACGGAGCGTTACAGCGTCAGCAGGAGCGGCGGGGGCAAGGACGCTCACCCGCCGCTCGCACACACAAGCAAAAAGTCATGCTCATTGCAAAGATCCCATGCCAAACTTGAACCGTGTACTGCATCTTCATTAGGTGGCTTTTTCAGCCTGTTAGGTGCCAATACAACGAAGAAGTTATGATGGTTAGTATGTAAGAAAATACAGAATATAAACATTCAAAAGTCGATTAAATATGAAAGGTAAAAATTGTTAACAGTAAATAGAACGTGCACTTATACAGAGTACTTGAGAGAGTGTTGCTGGCTGCCATAGGATCTACACGACAGGCGGAGCTCTGTAGCTCCTACGCCGATGGACACACACCAGACATCAAGACAAAGTTGGCAGCCAGAGAACGTGGGCACTGCATGTTGGCTGGAGGCTCTCCATAGTGCGCGGCTCATGCGGCATGCGCGCACCCGGATAACAACCCCCTACCGCCCTCGGCTGTCCTCTCCTACCACTGCTGCTGCTGCTGCTAGTGCTACTGGCACATGTCATTAACAGCAGCAGCAGGAGACTTTGTAAGTACATATGCACAGTTAATACAAAATATTTCAAAACTGTCATTTAGCGGCGGCGGCAGGAAGCCAGTCCGGGGCATGTGCCATTTGTGGTGCGTGCACCATATGTTAACTCACACAAACACTCAGACTGGGTAGGTGTGGGCAGTTACAACATACCCACACCCACACAGGGTCACTCACAACACAGGGTTTTTGGGATAAGATGGACAGGTCAACAACATCAATATTATTGGTTACACACACATCACACTAACGAGGACATGTACACAAAACTCATGCTAACATGCTGACCATTCACACCAAGAATCTAAGATCTAAGAAACAAGAATGACACATAGAAACACTGGCTGCCATTTATTACTCCTGACGACAAATACCAAAAAAGAGGTAAAAACTGTAGACTTGACACATAAAAACCGGACTTTCTCGCCACAAGATAAAACACTTAACAAAACAGGCAAAGTCTAAACTAACTGTGCCATCTAAACAACCTAAGTCTATGTCACTAGTCGCTCTAGAGTCATGCGGGAAACAGGAATAAGGAAGTGATACATGGCTGGATAGAAGCAAAACATATTTAAATTTGTAAAATATCAAAGGAAATTGAGGTCTCTTACACAATATGATTTTAACTTGCTCTACTGATATGAGTAGGGACATGCAACTTTCCTGGTAAATTATTTTCATTTAAAGGGAATATGTTTAATGACTGAAATAAGATTAGTAAGGAGTTACCTTCGGCTTATAGCTGGGGAATGGGACTGTGTACTTTGTTCTGTGTAAGAGACAGTTTGGAGGCATGATAGGATGGTTCATTTAAAGTGATTTTACCTTAAGTCATTTCTATTTGACATTAAAGTCAACCAGCCTACAGCTTCCATGAAAGAAAAGAAGCAAACAGCACAGATCAAGGGCAGAGACGTGAGGGGAAGTGAGCGAGCGATCACATTAGTCCAAAAAATGAGTCTAAGAAGAGACAAGAGAGAGGGGTGTAGCTTACAGCCTGGTCTGTGGAGGTCTTGCTATACGGTACGGGTATCAGCCGCTCCTGCAACGTGCCTCCAATGACCTGAACCATGAGAATAATAATAACAGTGGTGAGGGCGAGTGGCTACAGTGGTAAGTTAGAGCTGGCCAGGGATGTATTATACAGCAAGGTGCATAGAAGACAAGGACACGCCTCGCTCTCCCACGCCAATGGCGCCCACAGCCTGGTAAGTGGTGGCTGCGGTCACCCACTCGCCCACAGTACACGCCCTTGTGTTCTACACACCTTGTTTCAGGCGGCACGCGGCGTACGGGCCAGGTGGTGTATGTACACTGTGTGGTGTGCAGGGGATAGTGGAGCAGCAGTAGTGGAGTAGAAACTACAGACAACACACGGGGTGTCCACACCTACCCGGGACTCGCCTAGACATTACAGGGGCACGCGGGGATTAATACGCTTACACTCAGGACACCAACTCACGATCTGTGTGGCTCCGGGACCGTTGAAGAAGAAACACATCTTCATGCACAGAGAGCACAACTTGACTAAAAATAATAATGATGGAAACCCAATGGACAACTACCGCTGCAAGAGTAACTACGGTGGGTACACTAGCGAGAAACTGATTATGCAGGTGAATACTGTAAATAGGCCTGCTCTAATAGCCACTAAATGTTGAGGACCTTAGATTTGGGCTAATGCTGCGGGTGAGGTGTCTAGCACAGTGGCTTACTCACTGAGAATAGCTCAGGTACAAGGGGCTGAGAGAAACAGATGCTCTGGTTCATACCTCACCCCCATGTGTTTCTCCTTCCTGATCCTCCTACCAGGGAAAATAACAGAATGATACGCTCAACACCATGATCATCCAAAGATTACGATCAGCTTAAGACAAAGCCTACATTAAGGGCTCCATGGTGGCTGGAAAGTAAAAAGTGAACCCAGTGGCGACAGCTTCAAGATGAGCGCCTGACACAAGACAGCTCCCTGGGTGAGGAGGAACCAGTCCAAAATTATTGGCTTCTTTATCTGCCATGGCACCAGGAACAGGCATGATGCTGCCGAACCAGGGATGAAACCCTGGGTCCTACCTCAGTGAGCAGATGTTCAACACCTAAGGGGAATTCTGGACCCCTACTGCACCTCCAGTCCCCTAGCAATATGACGGTTGGGGGTCCAGTGTGCAGCCATATCTGTGTCAGCAACTACCCCAGCCCAAAAGAACAAACACAAGTAAAAGATGATAATTCTAAGAAAGTAGTTATGAAGGAATAAGCTCTGGTAAAGAAGACATAATGTATGGGACAGGCAGGGAAGAGGGACACAATCACACAGATAGGGTAAAATCAAGGCTATGGTCTCAGTCACCACCAGGGCAAGCTTCCTTTATGGTCTCCAAGATTTGCTTCAGTTAAATTTAAGAGAGTTTTCTCACTATTTATGCTATTGTTTAAAAACTTTCTTTTTTTTCTTTTCTCCAAAGCTGGGGAAACATTTCAGCATTTGGCACTCTCCATAACCACATGGCAAATTGCACATAATAAAATAAATACACAACACAAAACACAACATGCAGTGCAAAACCACGTCTCCTCTAGCTGCGCATTAGAAATTAGTACACAAGATGTGTGTTAGTTACCCTGGCATACGCTAGACTAGTAACAGTTGAGGCGGGAGTTGTTAGTGAGGTGCACGTGAGATATTGTCTCAGTCTGTTGTAGCAAAGGTCCCGCCGGGGAGCCAGGCTGGCCTGCAGACCGCCAACCACCACAACCCTCAGATGCTGCGGCAATCAGTGGGAAGTGGCAAGGGCAGGGCAAGACCACAACACTCAGCCTCACAGGCCTCAAGGCAAAAGAAGTGACAGGCAACAGAGTGCCCGGCCCCCAGCACACCCTACGCTCGGCCCACCATGGGAACACCCTCAGCCCACATGACTGACACTCACCCACCCACACGGACAGGCCAGGTCAGCAGCGGGAGGGGAGGGGGAGCAGGGTAACCACTTGAGCCAAGGTCAAGTAACTATAACTAAAGAAAATAGGGAGCTTTTGAATGGACTACGAGAAAATAAGTAAAGAAAGAAAGAAAGAAAATAAGAAAAAATATACCAGAACAATATAATCAAGAGAGGGACAGGAAGCTAGAGTGTTTTAGCTAATAGAAAATTGTGTTTAAATACTAAAAACGGTTAGAACACAGAACAAATGCATAGAAACAATTGTGCAGGTGCATAGACTAAAGGCAGGGGCACATTTGCAGGTGGGGTGGGAGGGCTAGGTGGGGGTCACATGATTAAGCCTGAGATGGGAGTAGGATGAGCAGATTGGGGCTGGAAGGGACAAACTTTTGCCAAGTCAGATGGCCAGAAAGTCTCTTGGGGAAGGACAGAGGATGAGCGGGTCGATTCAGACTCTGAGGAGGCTTATCACCCAAGGAGAGAGTTGTGGGAATTTTACAAAACGGTCATGTGGAAAGAACCACAATCAGTCCTGGGGAGGGGGTCAGATACTAGTTTCATGAACAAGGGTGGGTATATCCGGAGGGGCAGGTGGGGAGGCGGGCTGCAGTGTGCTGGAGTGCGCTGCCATGTTAGAGTGAAGGGTCTGGGCCACCAAAGTATTAAAATGGTGCGGGGAAAGGGGCTGTAGGAGCGGAGGGATAGGGGAAGTGCCAGCAAAGTGGTGGTGGTGGTGGTGGTGGCAGCACTTAGTACTTTGTGTGTTGGCGTGGGTGTGGGGTCGGTGGTGCCCCAGCTGCTGGGTTGCTGCTGCAGCAGGCCCGCCTGGGGGGGGGCTGCCGGGGGGTACCAGGGGGGCGGTCTCAGCCGTGGTGGGTGATGACTCCTTGGCGGACGTTACGAGGCGCACAGTTGCGTTGCACGGCCCGCACCGCTTGTCACTATTGGGACTTGGGCTTTTCGTAGAGTCCTCATCTATGTAACTGATGTCTGACATGGGCCGGTTGCCCTGCTGACTGCGCGAGATGCGCAAACTATGCAAACTATGGCACGACCGCCGTTCTTCCAAGTCTTCCAGGGTTGACTTGAATGCTCGTATTACTCTCAACTGCAAACGGGACGGGACATCCAATCAAACCCCCACACCATTGTAAAACATCCACATCTCATCATGTACATGTTAGTAGCAACACGTAAAAAATTAAAAATAAAACTCACCAGACAAGTCACTGGTAATACAGTGCTAATAACAAACAAACATAAAAAAACTAGGAGTGACTAGTCATGTCCACATAATAATAATAATAAGTAGTTATAATGACAGGAGACTGAGGCCGAAGGAGGTGAGGGCTGTTGGCTGTTGGAGACTGGGTGAGGATGGTGTGACGCAGCCCAGTGTGACGGACGCCTAGTGGCACGGGGCGACCTAGAAACATGCAAGCTGCGTGCACAGCAGTGGCAGCCAGAACACAACAGACTAGGCACCGGGCCACAGTAGTGTTGAGGCCGCTAGCCCATCACCAACAAGAGAGATGATCTATGCAGCACAGAGAACAAACATTCTAGCCTCTTGCTCTAGCCACAGTCTACACACTCCATCTCTTAGCACCACGTACATAATTAGCTAGGATTTATTTCTGGGAATTCGAGGGATCTAAAATTTAGAACAAATAGGCAAGGGTGGGAGGGGGTAACATAGAGCATTACGACATCTTTAAGACAACAACAGCTGTACGGCTATATGGCTACTCTTACCAACCTGTTACAAAACCCAGGGGTGTCGGTCACAGGAGGAGCAAAACAAACTTACTGTTAAATCAAAAGTAAAAATTAGTAGAGGGCTCGGGATGGTATATTATGGGACAAGATTTCACAAGTGAGATGCTATAAGTGCAGTAGAAAATTAGCAGGGGTCCTAAATACTAATATAAAATTGACTAAATTTTATATTGAACAAATTCTAAAAACAAATATGCGCATAAGACAGATACTGTTGTACAATATACAAAGTACTGGGTCAACCTTATAAGACATTGGTAATTCCTTGTTAGGGGAAGGATTCTGATTATACACAGTCAGTCAGAGAATGGAGTAACTTTGGTATTTACAGACTGAGCCTACAAAGTACAACACATGGCACTTGGGCCAATAGCAGGTGACGAGTGGAGTGTTGAGACGCAGCATTGTAGAAAAGTATCCAACAAAGGAAATAAACTAGCTGCCACTACTTGCATGCACTTGCCCAAAAAATGGAACACGTGGCAGACACGCTATACTGTTCCAAATACGGGAGCAGCAGGATGTTGCCTGTTATAGGTCTGCTGCTCTGTCTGTCTGTCTACAGGAGTTAAGACATGTAATTCTACTTGGCATGCACTACTGCATGCCCAGCAGTAAAAACTGAAGACATGCTGCATTAATTACTCTATGAAAAAAATCATACCTGGAAATTAGAGAAATCATAAAAAACAAAGGCTGAACCTAGGCTGGTCTTCATGCACTGGGGAGTGCCAAGTTTCGCGGACCCGACATCATGCTGCCGGACACGCCTCTGTCAATCCTTATAGGAGGTTCATGGAAACGCTAAGGAGTGAGGCTAATGGCTTGAGGCAGAGATGACTGGGCCAGCGAAAAATCCTAGCCCGGATAAAATTGCCACATCTCTTTGATGGCACTGCTGCCAAATTGCCTAGTTGGGTGTCTCTTTTCGGGTAGCGGCAAACTCCACAACACTGCCTTCCATGACACTGGTAGGCCTAGGTCCCATAGGGCTTCGTGTAGCTTGTGGAAAGTTGAAGTGAATTCAGTCGGAGAGACAGAGGTGAAAGGAATATTTGGAGAGCCACAAAATAAAAGCTGCAGGATTGAGCTACCAAAATGAAATTCATGGAAAAAATAATAAGAAAATAAATAAATAAAAGGAAATTCTGAACAAATAATGATAAAGGAATTCTTCTGGAAAAAAAAAAAAAACATGGAACAACACGATACATGGGAAAATGTAACATGATTTGCACACTGATATTCAAAATAATGGCACTGCAGTGGTGATTCACTGGGAGAAGAACACAATGAAATAAACCCAAATCATGATGACAAGGCAAGAGGGAAAATTATTAACACATGAAAAAGAAAAATAAGAGTAACAATTTCAACAAATAAACAAATATAAAGTAAATAAAATAAACTAAGCAGCAGGATGGCACACATCACTTGAAACAGTGTATACATTATTTTTCCGTTTGTCAAGAAGGCAAAAAAAAGCACACAGCTGAGATTGGTATAAAGAATACCAGACATTGCAAACTGCCATCCACCACAGATCTACCTGCACAACTATCAGTTTTACACATAAAGCAGTATGGTTGTCTTACATCAAATAAGCTGAAATTTAATCAATTAAAATGATTGTTATTAAAATAAATGTTTCAAGACAGAACTGATTAGCATAATAAACTACATAATAAGGACAGGCCATGAGGTACCCTCATTAGCTGACAACAACTAAAAATCATATAAACAATCATCACGGGAGCCAATAATAATCTAAAAAAAAAAAGAAAATTACAATCTCAACCTTTCTTCCATTAACCATTCCTGATATTTAATTTTCAAGAAATGCATCTCAGAGGAAAAGCAGCACTAAGTTTCACACCAAACACATGATGTCACGTTCCAACTCAAGGTAATCCTGGCAGTGACCAAATGGTGGGGCAGTGAAGACACGGGACCAAAGGCCTTCTGTAGTTCAGAAAGCTAATGGCAGGAAAGAGAAATCAAAGCAGAGGCAACAAATAATACGCAACAGGATATAGGGAAAAATTACATTTGGGATGCCCCCTTATATGTGTGATGAACCTTTGATGTATATATATATATATATATATATATAAAGGGAATGCCAGCACACTGTAACAAATGGGATATCAAGAAATGCAAAAACTCAGGCTTTTCAGCCATTAGAGCTAGTGCATTTCCACTGCAAAGAACTAGAGTGATTTGGCATGAAAATTACTGACTGACTGACTAGGTGACCAGCTGGCAGACTGGCTACCTGCATATGGGAAAAACCTAACACTATTGCTGTCCTGGTGGTTGATTCGCAGTGCTCTGTGCATGAAAGACACACACACTTCGAGTCTCAGATTTGTCTTGGTGAAGTCACACATGGTACACAGCTGCATGATGAAAGTGGACATGAGAGGAATATCTTAATCATTCATATATAAAACATCACACTGGCCTTGAGTGAATATCCTTATGTAAACTTATATTATGCTACGACGTATACAAGAGTAAACTATCTCAATGAAGAAGAGAAAAAGAAATCATTTGAATACTGTACCAGTTACTCAAAACAAATCCTTGAGTATGATCAGATAAGACTATGATGGTGGACTTTTGCAGACATTCAAAACTCTGAATAATGACATTATTATTTACATAATAATTTAATCTCTAATATTTGAAATACACTATTTAGTGTCACTGCATGTGTGTTCATGCTTGTTAGTGTTTGAGTGAGTGTGTGTGTGTGTATGAGTGAGTGAGTGAGTGAGTGAGTGAGTGAGTGAGTGTGTGTGTGTGTGTGTGTGTGTGTGAGTGAGTGAGTGAGTGAGTGAGTGAGTGTGTGTGTGAGAGTGAGTGAGTGAGTGCGTGAGTGAGTGCGTGAGTGAGTGCGTGAGTGAGTGCGTGAGTGAGTGAGTGAGTGAGTGAGTGAGTGAGTGAGTGAGTGAGTGAGTGAATGTGTGAGTGTGTGTGTGTGTGTGTGTGTGTGTGTGTGTGTGTGTGTGTGTGTGTGTGTGTGTGTGTGTGTGTGTGTGTGTGTGTGTGTGTGTGTGTGTGTGTGTGTGTGTGTGATATGATATGTCCTTACATGCATATTCTATGTGTGCAACAAGTGCAAATACAACATGTACCTGTCATCTGTAAATCAAATCTGCTGTAGTTCATTTCATGAATTGTGTTTGTGCCTGCAAGTGTAATATTATCAAATATGTGTTTATCTACATACATGCACATTTTGGTAATTTTAAGCCTATACATATATGCATAAGGCTAAACACTTCTGGAATTCAAACTAAATGTATTCACATCGTGCGTGAGTGTGATATTCCATCAATTTTTACCATTGTACAAAAAAATATATATATGTTGTCAATGTATATGCCAGTGTCCCTGATCATTTTTCTTAGCACTCCCAACTACACATAAACACAAAAACACACACACACACACTCTCACAAAACACAAAACAAACACAGATTTAAATTCAACCCTTCGGTCAGAGCACGTTTAGCAATTGCTCAAAAAATCCCCCACCCCCTCAATGCGCATAAATGAATTTGAAACAGATATACAAATGACTTTAAAAACAGAAGGAAAATTTACCACTAACTATATCTCTACTGCCTGTAGGCAAGCCTAGTCTCATGGACAAAGAGACACTTGATCTCATACCACAAAACATTTAAGCATCATTCGAACAATGTAGGATTAAATTTTGCTTATATCTTTATATTACATCATCATTAAATAACAGAGTCCATAGTGGTTATCCAGACAATATTTTGTGTCCTATCAACAACACACTTAGAAACACCATGTCTCCCACCAAGCAAAAGAAAGGCTTACCTGGTACAGATACATCATGACACTCATTTTTTAAACTGATTCATAAATGAAAACCACCGTGATACTATTTCTTCTGTTTCCTAGTCAGTAAAAGATCTCTCCAAAAGGCTCATTTTGTAAAACTTAACAATTTTGGAAATACAGCTTTCTATTATTCAATCAATTTCTTCATCTATCCAACTCCCTATATTTTTACCAATCTCAAAGGTCCCTATACTTCCTATTCTGTGCTCAAAGGGTTAGTCTTGAACCAAACAAAAAGAAATGTACATATAATGGCTGAAATCTTCAAGCATGCAGTCATACTTTTACACATGAAAAAAGGGAGAAAAAAAATCCACACACAACAGAATGCAGGTAAACTAAAACTCACATGCATCCACACCCGCATACAAACAAAGTATAAGTGATAAGTGAATGATTATGGTAAAAATCATAATCATAATAATCATGATAGTAATAACAATAATCATATAAAAAATAATGATAATGATAAAAAAAAATAATAATAATAATAACAACAATAACAGTCATAACAATAATAATAATAATAATAATAACAATAATATCAACTCTAATAATAATAATAATAATAATAGTACAGCAATAATGATGACAACATATGATTCCACCAATAATAACCTTTATCACCATCATCATACAAATAATAACAAAAGATTAAGTAATAATATAATTTTAACGATAATAACGACATACAACAATAACAATCATGAAAATGAAAATAAGTAGAGACTAGTTTTACAAATACTATAATAACCATGATAATGATAATAATCATGATAATGATAATAATGATAATAACAAGTATTACTTTCTTTGTAATAACAATAATAATTTCAATAGTAGTAGTAGTAATAATAATAATGATAATAATGATGATCAATAATAATAATGATAGTAATGATAATAATAATAATAATAATAATAATAATAATAATAATAATAATAATAATAATAATAATAACAACAACAATAATAATAATGAAGACAATTTCAACAATAAATAGTACACAACATCAACAAAAACAATGCATTATCAACTCCCTCATGAAAGTCTTACTACATCTTGCAAAGTATAAGATAAAAACTGAAGTAAAAACAAAATACACAAAGTAAAGGCAACCCTTGTATTAAGATGTAGAGTAAAATAAATATATACTTATGATGAAACTATCCCATATCTTTTTTCTAACCATAATAATATAACAAATATCAAATTTCAAAATGCAATATGATCTTTTTTTCTAATAGGTTTGTCTATGCCACTTGATATATCAATTTTTTTTCACAAACATGTACATTAATTAAAAAGGAAGTCTTTGTTACAAAAGTCTTACTTTGAACCAAATTTGTGCATGAGGTAGATATCTAACTCTTAATGCATTTGTGAATAATATGAAAAGTGAATAAGTTTTGTCATTTTCAATATAGATATAAACAAACTGAATGGTGAATCATTTGGGAGCTTATATTAATCCATTGCGGACGGGGATAGATTCGCTTGCCCAATCTCCAGGATAGGTTTTATTTTAGAGCGAGGCAGCTTGAAGCAACAGAATTCAAATCTTCCTACTCTTAGTCACTCATTGTAAAACTAGAGCCATTTTTGTGTTTTATTTTTTGTGTTTTATTGCGTTTAGAGACTCATATGTGCCATATGACAGGCTCTATCAGTGCTGCTGTTGACTAAAATTGTAGTATATGATCCATATTAGCTGATCATTTTCTTTATACTCAGTGTGATAGAAGTATTGCTGTTTTATGGGAGAACAAAAAGCAACTTTATTTTTTCGTATTTTTGTGCTGTAATGAACGATTAAGAAACATATAACCACCTACAATGAAGATAACATGAAGAGGTAGGAAAGAGGAAGGAACCAGTGTTTGTGACTGTGAGTGCCACAGTGAAAGGCATCCATATTGGCACAGGAGCACATTTTAGACAGTGGGTATGGATTAAGTCACCTTCCTCTTTTCGTTCTGCCCTTCACATCCGTTATCAGCAGTACTTTAGAGCAAGAGGTTGGCAACTTGCTGTGTGCCATCGCTCTATAAAGATAGTGCTTGCTAGAGACCGTAGATGGGTGCTATTCAAGGTTCTCTCTCTTGCTGGTGCTAGGAGAAAGTGGTGCCATCTAGGTTTTGGATGTTAGGTACCTTAATATTACGGTAATTACAGTAATAATACAGTAATTACAGTAATATTATGGTAATTACAGTGACTGCAACTGCCATCATCACTCACTCCTTTTACATAGCACAATAAAATAGCACAGTGATCCAAAATCCCCAAACATCACATACGTCATGACGCCCATCGTCAGGCAATAGCTCCTACGTCATGTATGTCATGACACCCGTCCGCAATGGGTTAAATTATTAATAATATCTTCTGCAATTGGGAAAAAAGAAAAAAAAAATTACAATTTCTAATATATTTCACTATATTTCTAAATTCTATCTGTGTGTGTAACTGTTAATGATTATCATTGTGATGTATGGAATTTTTAGTATGCCAGTGTCACATGTGTTGAACACATTCTATACAGCCTGCAAAAAAAATACTCAAATATGAAAACATTTTTTTTTAAACCCCTTCATCTAAACAAATCTCATCCCGAACCCTTTAGGACCTCGCGCAATAATTCATGATCTGCGGTAGAAACACACGTCAAACTACGGACAACCACTGGAGACTGGCAAAATCCCTTCTGATTTGGGAAATAAACAGCAATTTCAATGACATCAACATTCCTTCACAAAGAAAAAAAATAGTAAAAGAGAGAAACTAAGAGAAAAAGATTTTTCAAGGTTATGAAACAACATTAAGAAAGGGGGAAAAACAGGAAATGAAAATGTTTGCTTCTTGAAATTCTTATCAAGTTTCCAACTTAAAAGAAAAACAAATAAAAACAGATGAAAGAAAGAACAAAAGAATGTGAGAGAGAGGGAGAGGGAGAGTGACGGAGAGAGAGTTGGAGAGAGAGATGGGGGGGGAGATAGAGAGAGACAGGGGTGGGGGAGGAAAGAGAGAGGGAGAGAGGGAGGGAGGGAGAGAGAGAGAGAGAGAGAGAGAGAGAGAGAGAGAGAGAGAGAGAGAGAGAGAGAGAGAGAGAGAGAGTGACAGTAAGGGAGGAAGGGAGACAAAAACAAAGAAAAACACAGTATGAAAACTCAAATTACTTATGTACATCTAACATGACAAAATTATTCACAAGCTAAGACACTTGACACTAAAAGAGTAACATGCATACATAAGACAGACATCTTTTTGTATATTTGTATACATGAAGAAACATTCAAACATATATCTTATTACCATACATATATTATACATTTTATGTATGTATATGTATGTATGTATGTATGTATGTATGTATGTATGTATGTATGTATATATATGTATATATGTATATATATATATATATATAATATATATATATATATATATATATATATATATATATATATATATATATATATATATATATATATATATATATATATATATGTATATATGTATATATGTATATATGTATATATGTATGTATGCATGTATGTATGCATGTATGTATACATGTATGTATGTATGTATGTATGTATGTATGTATGTATGTATGTATGTATGTATGTATGTATGTATGTATGTATATGTATATATATATATATATATATATATATATATATATATATATATATATATATATATATATATATATATATGTATGTATGCATGTATATTTGTTTGTTTGTATATATGTATGATTACATGTATGTTTGTATGTATATTTGTATGTATGTTTGTAAATATGTATGTTTGTAAGCATGTACATTTGTTAGCATGTACGTTTGTAAGCATGTATGTTTGTATGCATGTACGTTTGTAATCATGTACGTTTGTAATCATGTACGTTTGTAAGCATGTACGTTTATAAGCATGTACGTTTGTAAGTATATACATTTGTAAGTATATATGTTTGTAAGTATGTATATTTGTAAGTTTGTATGTTTGTATGTATATATGTTTGTAAGTATGTATGTATGTATGTTTGTATGTATGTATGTTTGTATGTATGTTTATATGCATGGATGTATGCAATGTTATATGTATATTATGTATCAATGTATCATGTATGCACATGTGTGTATATGTGTTTGTGTTTGTGTGCACACACTTGCACACATGCACATATGCCTCAAAGAACGGACTTCAACAAGCTTAAATTTACAAAAAAGGGGACTGGGGGGTTGTGTGCTACTGCCAGGGACATTGTAAACTGTGGGACTGAAATTTTGCATCACACAACAGTGAATATGCCACTCTGATATTTATGTATAATACCCATGAATCAGCTCACATACAACAAAGTAAAATCATATCTTGCATATCTTTCTCATTTTGTTACACATATACATTTGATGACGTGGTGTTGCAACACAGGGGAGGGAGCAAGAGAGTTCAAGGGAAACAAATCCACATTATGGGGGCCTCAGAGAAGCAGAGAAGGTGGGGGAACATTGGCTTTAAAACTGGAAAGCTGCTGCCTTTGTAGAGTCCACTTTATTGAGGTCATTCTGTATCTAGGTAAGTGTGTAGGTGTTTGTGTATGTACGTAGGTGTGCATTCAAAAAAATAAAACAAAATTGCTTGACATCATTGAATCTTCTCAACTCTGTATTCAGAGTATGAATGAATTTTGTGAATCTTCCACCACAGAAGGTTACTAAATGCTACGGGAGATTCTCATAAGCAGATATACTTCTGGAAATTTTTCAAATAGAAATGAACATTTAGAATTTCTTTGGATGTTCACTTTTCAATCTTTTTAAGGTAAAGAAAGTGTTTGCCTGTATCCATGCAAAAAACCTCACGCCGTATTTAAAGGTCAAAATCTGGATCTGGGAAGGGGGAACCACACCAGTGCCTCCATCCCTCTGAAAACTCAAAATGGATGGACAATCCATCAGCATCAAACAAGTTCACTTTCAACAAAACACCGCATCTGGATCAGAACAATGGTATAACACGAAAAAACAAAAGTGGAAACTCTTGGCTCAGGACCGTCCACACCAGAATCCTGTTAGGAGAAACAGGGCAGGAGAAGCTACTAGAGAGGAAAAAAAGCTGCAAGGAGTCTCTTACTGACTCATACAAGCTGCTTTTTTTTCAGTTCTTTTCTCTTTTTTCAACTCACTTGGAAGAATAGTTAGTTCAGGAAATAAAAATTAGAAATAAAACTGCATTCCAGTTGGGCAAAGAGCATCACTGTTAAAAAGTTACACATTCATATCACTTGATATTCAAAAGGTGAACACCATTATCACGGAAATCAATGAGGATTATCACAGTATTTTATATAAGAGTATTAACGTTTGTGATGAGAAATCTCAGTCTACAGCTTGTTAAAAAGAAAAAAGAAAAAAAGAAAAAAAAAAAAAAAAAAAAAACATTCTCATTTCTATGTTATCATTCATACTGCTTTACTAACATATCACAGTTTAGTGAAAGAAGTAACTGGATTAAGCAGTGAAGAGAGACTTGCTGTGCTCCTGGCCTCTATCTCAATCAAAAGTACCATAGAGAACTTCCTCATTTTCATCATATTTGATTTGAAGTGGAAAGAAAAAATCTAATGTTATTTCTTGCATAAAAATTATAAAAAATCTTGCTGCAGTAAACTCATATATTCTCCAACCTGTTCAAATTTTCATTCTGACTTTAGCAATAAAATTGATATCAATCAATCATCATGATGGTAAAGATAATACTGACAATAATTTACATGATTTAATTTTTTTACAGAGATATTCAATATCCTGGCAATGACAAAACAATCTTTCCCTCTATTTTTCAGATAGACTTATTTCTGGATAATGCTTCACTAAATATTAATCTCAATTTTCATTAACTTCAAATTGTTTGCTCAGCTGCCCTTTAGAAAAAATGTTCCTGAGAATGGAGGTCAGTTTGATTTGATGCTAGTTTCTTCATCAAGTTCACATGATTGGAAAGTCGAATCTAGCAGAAAAATAATTCAGGTAGGGAAATATAAGAGTTTCATATCTTTTTCTTTCTCTCTTTTCTTTTCTCTTCTTTTTTCTTGTCATGATAAACCCCAAGGAAATGCCAAATCATTCTCTGATGTGTGTTTGTATGAAAATGTGACCTGAGTTACTGTTGCATCATAAAAATATGACATGTGCAAGAAACACTCTTTTTTCCTTCTTTTTAACGTTTACTTTCCTGGCAGTCCACTGAAGGAAGCTGGTTCTCTCCATATCTACATTCAGTTAAATTCTATCATTCAAACAACTACCATAATTAACTTATATCCCCTTCCTCTCCTAATCAGTTGCTGGCTCTTATCTAAATAACAATAATCAGCTAAGTATCCTTTGAAGTTGTAACATATCCCCTATCACTACAAAATCATCTTCACATCTATTTTGTTTAAACAAAAGAAGATGTGTTATGTACAGGCTCTATATCCTTAACAAAGACAGCAAAAAAAGTCTCCCATAATGATCATGTCGTTGACTTTTCAACTGAGCTTACAGATAGCTAACTGCCTAAGAAATCTTTTTCTTTTTCTTTACAAATAAAGAATTCAATAATTATCAACTCCTCAAGTCACATTCTGTTTATAAAGGATTTGTTTTATGAGATATGTTGGCTATAACAGAAGCTCTATTCTTTAGAACATACCTGAGTCTGGAGTCGGGTCAAGCCACGGATCCACAAAATCTGACCCGTCCGCTTGCTGTCCTTTCCGTCCGAGTCCAGCTTGTCTTCGCTGGCCAGATCAGCAATAGGATCATTAATAGGCTCCCCTGATCCATACCTGGAGTGAGAATATTTGGTCAAATTCAGAGTCTACACAATCTCTTATAAGGAAGGGTTTTTCTAAGTACCTAAAATAAATAACAACTGCTAACAGTCTATGAGTAGCTTTAAATCAAGTCTGAAATCACCCATAACTGATGAAATCTTTCACTTACAAATGAAATCCTAAATATTATAATAAAGAAGGAAAAGCAAAAAAATCTTCAATTCAAATTAACAAAACCTTTTTCCTAGTCTATCAAGGAAATTATTTCACTTAGTAGAGAAATGAAAAAAAAAAGTATCATCAACGAATTGTTCAAAGGTACTTACGAGAATACATTCTTAGGTAGCTTTTTGGTTGGGATGGAGGTGACAACCTGTCCCCAAAGCAACACTCCGCACCCAAAGAGCAGACACCATAACCACAGCTCCAGTGACAGGGCTTGCGTTGAAAATGCCACACCACCAAACTGTACTATCACAATCTGTTGAACAAAATAAATGAGATAAAAAGTGAAGTTTCTCATATGCAGTGTGTGTTTTCTCCCCCAAATATTTCTTCCCATTGTCCTGTGTTATCAATATATAATGCCACCACTCTAATGAAGATGCTATCACCAATACTCAGCCACCTTGCATTTGATGGGAAGTGAATGAGAATTTGCAATGTAAGAGTTATCAATGAAAACAGAAAAATGAGTTTTAATCAAAGTGTTTTATCTTTAACCAAAATACACAATTAAAAGCACAATCTCTATCCTAAACAATTTCGATTCTTAGAGGAACTGGCTGAGTGTTGACAATAATAATCATTACTTTTTTTTCTATGAAAAAATGCAGAATAAAGCTTTTGTCTCATTATCTCCAAAACAAAGCATGCAAAATATATCAAGAATTAGTAACCTACAATGATGATAATGATATCAATACAAAATCTAAATTAAATAAAGCTTATATACAAAGCCAATCGCAGAAGACAATATCTTTGCAAGAAACCATCTGGAGGTCACTCCTTATTAAAATAAACAGAGCATTTCTAATTCTACAATGCTATCAATATCAATAATACTTGTAACAGGAATCATGAAAAACTCTGAACATGCAGCAATCAATCTGCAATCCTTTAAGCTAAAAAGTCACAAGTCGTAAATGACATGACTTGATCTCTCCAATAAAACCCACACAATAATGCATTTGATTTCTTGCAATCTGGTGTAATGACAAGCACCATAACATCTCGGTGACACCAAAATTACAGTTTTGGGAGCTGGCCTCTCCTCAGAAGATATCATTAAGGCCTTCACCACATGCCAACCACAGGCATGAAAGACTTACCTGACTAGCTAGTGTACTAAGCCAGATGCTGTAGAAAATGGGATTAGTAAAGAAACCCTGGAACACATTGCGCTGTCCGTGAATTTTCCGTGCATTGATTTCGTTGAAGAGAGTCATCATGACGAAAGTGTTGAAGATAATGGTGAAGTGCTGGGATGGCGGGTCACGGATGTCAGCATAACGACCAGAGTCAATGTCTAACAACTTATCACCTGTTGGAAGAGATTTAGACAAGATTGAAATATTAGGAGTCTGCTGTAGATCTTTATGATTCTAACTCATATGTTCTGCAAATAGTTGACATAAAAACAAAATATAATAATCCTTTAAAACAATTTGACCTTATTGCCAGTGCTCAGAATTTCATAAAATAAGCCTTGGATACATTGTTAAGCAGCTAACTGTAGAAGTCAGCAACTCATATTTGTAGTGTATATCTATATATGTATATATTCAATGTTAGAAGTTAGAAGGTATCTAAATATGGCTCTAGATATGGTTCTTGTTAAACTCGAAAGCCAAACAGAGAATGAATTTTGGCTATTTTACTATCTATCTTAACCCTCTCTGGACGGGTGGTACACCATGGGTACCGCGCATTCAAGGCCCGTTCGCTGGGGACGCCATACGGCGTCGTTTATCTAACTAATTTAGGCTTATGCGTTCGAGAGCCCCGGCACTGTGACATGCAAGGCTGGAATGCCCCCGTCGTGAATGGGTTAATTGAGCTTATTCTATGCTACTAAATTTAAAAAAAGAAAATGATTTAAGTAAAAAACATTCAACATATACAAATTACTTTCTAAATTTTGTTATATAAATTCATAACAGCCTAATGTAGTATATTTTTAAAATCTGAGCATCCCCCTTCACCCAGCCACTTACAGCTAACTGTTTTATAACAAATATAAAAGACACACTACATTACTCACCATAAAATAACAAAACAAATATAACACAAATCATGTACATGGCTTGACCAAGGATATTCTTCATCATGGTACGAGAGATGAGAGGCTTAGTGCGCCCATATGGCTTTCGTAGCAGGAGATCGGGTGTGGGAGCTTCTGTTGCAAGTGCCAAGGAAGCCAAAGTATCCATGATAAGGTTCACCCACAACATTTGTACAGCCTGTAATGATGAGTACATATTGGTAAATGTTTCTTGAATGTTAAAAATTCCCGGTAGTTCTATATTGCAGTTCATCCAAGGAAGAACAAAATGCTGCATTCATGGCACTTACCTTGAGAGGACTATCATTAATGGCACAGGCACCAACAAAAGCCACAACGACAGCAACAACATTTACTGTCAACTGGAACTGCAGAAATTTTGCAATGGAATCATACACATTCCTTCCCCACATGACAGCCTTGACGATTGAAGTAAAATTGTCATCAGTGAGAATAATATCTGATGCCTCCTTGGCAACATCAGTACCAGCAATGCCCTGTTGAAAGAAAATAATCAAAATAATTTTTCTACACTTCAGCTTATACTTCTAACATCATGCAATACCTAATAACAACAACAAACTATGCTACAAACATGATTTAAACATACATATGCTATAAACTAAAGGGCACATTCTCATTCCTATCTACATACCATAGCAAAGCCGACATCAGCTATTTTGAGAGCAGGGCCATCATTTGTTCCATCCCCAGTGACAGCCACTACCTCTCTGTTGGCGCTCACTTTACTCTCAATGATACCTCTGACCAGGGTATACTTGTCAGTGGGAGAGGAGCGAGCCAAGACACGCAGGCTTGGCCAGACTTTGTCAATTAAATGTTGCTGAATCTGAAAAGGAAATTTGTAGAGGGATGGCTGTGAGTATTATGTGGTATTGTCTAACCCTTTTCTTATTACAGTCCGCATATATAATTCATGAGAATTTCCAAAACTTACACTTATCTTAAGGCTTAAAAAAATATAAGCTATAAACTATATCTTGAGGAATTTCTTAGCTTTTCTTACCTGCACTGCTGTCAATATATGAAATCTTTTTGGCCTAAAGTCTTTACTCATTTTAGGGCCAATCTTAATTAAAAGATTCATTCGCACTAGATTCCCTTTTTAAGCACTAGCAGTTCTTAACAAGAAACTAATTTGCAATGCAATGCCATGCAATCCTATTTTTTTCAAAATCCAGCAATGCCTACATTAGCAAGAATCTCTAACTATTGAAATGATGACAAGTAAGTAAAAGAAGTTTGATAAGGTGGAAAAAAAAACTTTCATAACCAAAACCTTCTTGTTGTACACTATAAAAAGGGGGCAAAATATTAGCATTTGTAATCAGCAGCTTATCACTCTTTTCTATTTTCAAGCTTCATTCACATCATTAGCACAAAGAATGGGAACCTTAATTATCCTACATCAGCTGATTTTCTCTGAAACCAAATCTCAAGTTATGGTGATTGGTTTTCCTTCACATGAACGTCTGTAACTAGATCTATTTAATCGCGTGTTCATTAATGGATCATCAGTCAATAATCATTGGAAAAACACTAACTTCAATCATCACTTCTCAAATCAAAGCATCATTTCCTAAACTGAACCAAACAAAATCATTTTCTATTGTTAACACTTTCACCAGGACAGAATTTCTTACCTTTCCTGATGCATCTCTTACTCTCCTATTAAACTCTTTCCCCTCTAGAATGAGACTATTGTCCCCAGGTCTAAGAATTCCACATTTGCTAGCAATGGAGCGGGCAGTGTTGATATTGTCTCCGGTGACCATTCGCACTGTGATGCCTGCCCGCTGGCACTTTCGAATGGCATCAGGCACTTCAGGACGCACAGGATCCTCAATGCCCACTATACAGAGACAGGTCATGTTGTTGATGATGTTGTCTTCATCATCCCAATTAGGCTCTGAGTCAAAATGCACCTGGAAAACACAATTCACTTATAAGTATATGAAAATGCAAAAAATATTAATCCTCCAGAAGATCAGTATATATTCATTTGCAAATGTGTATATTTGCTATTTTTTCATTCTTCTATCTATCTATTCAAGTAAACAGATAACTTTGTTGCTTACTTGGTTAATTTCAGCTTTTCCTGTGACAAAGTCTCTATATGCAACTGAGATTGTGCGAAGACCATTACATGCCATAGGCTCAATTACTTCTCTTACAAGCCGTTCCTGCATTGACCTTGTTAAGTTCTCTAATCTGCCATCTTTACCATGGATGAAGGAACACCTATGAAGAAAATTACTCATATATAATTACTGTTTTATGAAATTCAGGACCAAAACATACTAAAAGAGAGAAAGTGAGAGAGAGAATGTGAGAGTAATTGAGAGAGAGACAGGCAGACAGAGGGAACCAGACAGACAAAAAGGTATATAAACAAAAAGTGTCATATAGATTTAGTTACTTCATAAGTATCATCCTTATATACAATATGATAAAACTCAAAAACATACTAGAATCTGCCAACTTCTATCTACCACATGAATTCTGATAAAAGTTATCAGCCCTGTTCTAAATCTAAAAGAAAATTTTTCAATAAACAGAGAAGGAAGTACTCACTTTTTCATGACAATTTCAGAGGCACCTTTAGTATAAATGCGGTAGCCTCCATTGCGGGGCACCACTGTTGACATAGATTTTCGTACTGAATTGAAGGTGTATACTCGGTGAAAGTTTTCTTCAGTGATTTCATCCCGAATAACCTGGTAACTTTTTCCGAGGTCCATAACAAATCCTAACAGTGCACATTCTGTTTTGTTGCCAACCTGTACATATAAAAAAATGTTCCTTGAGTAAATGAATACTGTGATGCAATAAATAAGCCAATCCCAGAGCACTATGGCATAAAAAATACATCATTCATGCTGGATAAGCAAGCCCTTCTTTTCCCTTTTCACTTACCTGCTTAGGGAGATCTCCTGGGTTGTCGCCTGGCAAAACACGGGATGTATAGGCAGAGTTAATGCTGATGGCATTCACCAAGAGGTCACCTACGGCATGTGGTAAGGACTCAAACTTTGGAGTAGTCTTATGGTCTTCACTGCAGATGAAAGACTGAACAACTGTCATGCGGTTAGTGGTGAGGGTTCCAGTTTTGTCAGAACAAATAGCTGTTGCATTACCCATAGTTTCACAAGCATCCAAATGTCGCACCAAGTTGTTATCTTTCATCATTTTCTGAAAAATAAATGTATACATGTAAATAAATCAAGTAAAGTAAAACATTATAATAAAATAACATAAATCAAAGAGAAGGAATTATGTCCTCATTTCCCCAATCTGATATTCATTACAACTCAACACTGTATATTATGGGACCTCCTTCAATCAAATGTTCTAATGTCTAATGTCTTTACAACATCATTAGCTCACATAGATATACCAACCTTTACAGAGTAAGCCAAAGACAGTGTGACAGCAAGGGGGAGACCCTCGGGCACAGCCACCACCAACACAGTTACACCAATGATGAAGAACTTGACAAAATGGTTTGCATAAAATGTGTCCCATGGTTTGCCTTCCAAAACAAAGGTTTGTACGCAGAAACGGACTATTAGAATCACAACAGTGAGCACAGCGATGAATGAACCTGTAACAGAAATATAGTTAATGATCTGATTGTTCAATGTGACTGCTTTCCTTTTTCAAAAATTCCTTTCTTTAATCTATTGATATCTAAACCATGTTTAAATCTTATTACCAACAAGAACTCTTCAAAATTTCCAAAGTATTGAACAATACATTCTATTCCAACATTCATTTTTATCTCTTTCATTTAATAACATGAAAAAAAAAACACAGGATACTTTAATCTGCATCACTTACCAGCATAACCTATCTGAATGGCCAACTTTGTCAGCTTGGCTTGCAGGACAGACTTGTCGTGTCCTCCACCTCCAGTGGGTCCACCTTCTTCTCCTTCCTCCTCTTCCTTTGAATGTTTGTTGTTTCTCACATCACCGTCAGCGTTGGCAGAGTTTGCTGTTGCGTGGTGAGAGTTACCCGTCACGGCTGCAGCCTCGCCCTCTCCTTGCTTGTCTGTAAGAAGTTCCATGCCCTTTGTCAATCCTGCTCGACATATTGTTTATTTCATTCCCAGGCAAAGCAGACAAAATAAATAACCAGAGAGGTTTAGGGATAAAGTGGGAATTTAATTAATTAATGAGATCTCTGAAGATAATCAAAACAATCATGCATGAATCATATAAAATATGTATCTTAAGATCATTTCTGTTATTACTGGAAAGGGGCAGCTGATTTTAGATATCAATATAAAATTTAAACTAAATAAAGGCACAGATACTTCAAAAATAATCAATGAAAGTAATGAATTCAAGGAAAGCCAAATAAGAACATGGAGCACAGACTAGTACACCAAAGATCCTGCAGCAGCACAGAGACAATTTGCACAGAGAAGACAAATATATTAAATCACCTACAGTGCTGGACTAAAACACTGTCTTGGCAGACACATTGTAAGTAAAAAAGGAAGAGAGAAAGAGAGAGTGAAAGTAAGAGAGAGTGAGTGGAAGAGAGAAAAAGAGTGAGAGTGTGAGAGAGCAAGAAAGAAAGAGATAGAGATAGATAGAAAAAAAGAGATGACATGAATACCATTGTCCAAATCCTTAACATCAAACTTATAACAATCAATCAATCAATTAAGTCCAGTCAATATAGATGAGACACTCAAAAAAAGGACATTAAAAAAAGACAAACATAAAAAAGGTTCAAAGAAATGAGAAAAGAGAAAAAAAGAGAGAGAGACTCCTGAAAAGAATTCAAAGATGGGGTAACAGGAGGATGAGAACTACTAAAAGCCAGTTAGCCATACTAGGATTGGCGACAATCAACTCTTCTCCTAAGTCGCCCTTCTTCTGCTTTTTCCGCTGCTTTTTGGCCTCTGTTTTTGGGGGCACAAGCGGTGATTGATGATGATGGATTCGGAAGGCAACAACGGTAGTGGTTGGTTGGTTGGTTGGTTCAGGGGGTTACATGCAAAAAAAGATATCAAAAACAAAAAAAAATATTAGTACTAGATAGGATACACAAATCAAAATCCATAAGCTTTATGTGGCAGAGGTAAGGAAAATACTAAAATTATTTAAGAGTCCTGGTTAGAGGGCTATATGTGTACAAGCTATACCAAATCTGTGACTTAGCAAGGGCCAATGGTTTTTCAGTACAGGAGGATATTTAAGCAAAGGTTAAGACATTATCAACAGAAGGATCTAATAGATAAATAAATGAATATTTGTCCCCTGCTAATTACTAAGTCTCTAGCAAATGCATGAATAATAACAACCTACAAGAATTTTCAAAAGCCTTCCACATAATTGAAAGGTACAATACAATACATACATAAAAAGTTTGCTTTTAGCAAGGCTGTCAAAATACACTGGACAAATGGTAATCCAAAAAGGATCCTTCTGTTTTTAACCTTTTCCCAAACTATTATGAGATGGTCAATATTTAGTTATCAGTCATTAAGAAACAAACAAAAAAACAAACAAAAAACAACAAGAAAGTAATTCTGCTCCTGTAGTGAATTCAATAAAGAGATGATATCTACTGTGTTCTCCTTTTCATCACTACCAACTGCAACTAGAACATTCTTGTTGTGAAGGAAAACAATCTCCTCAATTGAATAAAAAAAAAAAATAATAATAAAAATAAAGGAAGTTCTAGAGTGCAGTGTCTATCTAAAAATCAAATGCCATTATTCACTATCAACCTACAACAAAGGAATAATCAAGGCAGTCAGTGAAAAATTTAAATCTTACATGTATATATTTTCTTCCTTCATCTGATTTTTGAGTGATTTCTCAATTGCATTCAATATGTGCTATTCTACAGCCAAGTTCAAGTTTCAACAGTTCTATCTATGTCATGAACAGACTACCATGCCTGTCTAAGTATTTGCTGCCTTTACTAACAGACAACATAACTATGGCTATATACCTATCAAAGTGCACCATGCAACTCTGAAGTGAGTTTCTTTTTCAGTGAAGATTTCAGAGAGAGCAGAATAAAACATAAATAATAATAATAATAATAGTAGTAGTAGTAGTAATAATAATAGTAACAATAATGATAATAATAATAATTATAATACCAATGATAATAATAATAACAACAACAATTATGATTGTGATCATAATAGTTAACACCATCATTAATATATGTGAAAGAGGATATAATTATCACAATAAATTACACAACACACCTAATTTTTCACAGTTACAACTTTGCAATCCTTTCCAGGGAACATAAAAAATTCTGGACACTGAAATGCAATAAAAAAATAAACTATCTGGAAAAAAAATATCTAAACCAAAAATAACACTGTACCTTAATATATAATTGCTGTTATGTGTTTAAGGTTCTTAACTACCCAGTGACATGCTCCATACATAAAGGTAATTGTCATATTTTTCCAATCCTTCCCAAAACTTCTGAGATTCACATGCATTCTTTCCATTCACAGCTTTACCATCCTACTTGATATGAATGCACTCACTGACTTCACAGTCTTAAGCCCAACTGTCAATGACAAACACAAAACATTCAATCCCAAGCACAGATTACCTCTATCATATATCACACACACTCTATCCTACATAATGGTCCACAAAACTGCACTGCCTTTTCTTTTTCAGTCCTTTCAAGCTTGAACATTTAGCCTAGAATATACCTTTTCTTCTAATTTTGTTTTCGGTCATACTACTCACTGTTTACTGATATCTATTACTATCCATTTACTAATTCATCAAATGATTAGACTTGCCAACCTGAGCACATTCAGTTTGGTTATTGGTAAGTATGAAAAAAGAACAAAACAATAACAGCAAACACCATAAAATAATAATAGCAAATAGTTTAATATATTACATTTTACCCTTCTATATCAAACTTAATCTGAGTGTTACTAGCTTCTAATATATAACACAGTAAAGATGGCAAACAATGTCTATAGCCATAATTAGTGTCACTCAAACTATCTGATGTAGCAGACAAGCAGAATTTCTTTCCAATATGCTAAGAACTCGAAACATATCAATGCCATAATGTAATTTGCTTATCATCTGGAAACTGTTATTTGAACAATTGTTATAACATTAATTCTTACAAGAACAATATGATGAATATATCAAAAGTTGACATATCAGCTGATATTGTATTCAAATTTGCTTTTGTTTCTTTCTTTACTGGACACCCACCATGGTCCAGCAGCCTGTGGCTTGCATACCAGCACTTTGAGTAGCACTTATCTAGACAGAATTGTAAGTCTTTGCTGATTTTTTTCAGTACTTGCAATTCAACCTGAAAACTTGCTCCTAGTCCTTTCCAGAGCCAAATTCTACAAAGCAACCAGTGATGCACTACCTTTTTTCCTCTTCTTAGCTTCAACTTCTTCTTCATCTGCAGCAGCACCCAAAAGTGTAAAGATAATGCCGGCTTGAGAATTTACACCTACTGCAGTCACCAGCATTTTTCCACTGCCCTCCATTACATGTGTCCCTGTTGACAAGCAAGAAATATAAACAAAAAATATATATTTTACTATAAATTAGGATATAATTGCTGGATAGGGAACAATCACTTGTCCTACTGAGCTATGGGACAGTATTCTACCACACAACTGGTTTACTAGTAGACTGTAATCCTAGTTCAGAATCAACAACTTTTTAGTGATCTCAAAAGTAACTTCAGTATTCATATTGCATAGAGATATAGAGAACACATTATAATACCTATGCTCAAATAAAAGTATAATCTGATATATGATAATCCTAAATCAGAAGGCAAAGAGACAATCAAGAGTACATGCTTTTTAGTATCTAAAAAATATGTTCACATAATTTATCATGAATATGGTTTATCATGAATATTTACAGTACAACAAGCCCCAAATCTTACCTGAGAGCACCATAGGATCTGTGTCAGCCCCCTTCTTTACATGGTCTGACTCTCCAGTTAGTGAGGACTCATCAATCTTTAGGTCATTGCTTTGTATCAAGATTCCATCTGTAGGTAACAAGTCACCATATTTGATCTGAAAGAGAAAAAGGGGGATCAAATATCAAATCAGTGTTAATTGGGCCTAAAGAAAATAAATTATATTATGTTATACTGACTTCTGTACCAACTTTCTATTTGCATTTTTGTGCCTTTATCCACATTTCTATATTGCACATAAATTAGAATTATTTGCAACTATATCATATTAAACGAGGAAAAGAAAGTATCATGTAAAGCTCTTACTTGGCAAATATCACCAACGACAATATCTCCCACTCCAATATCATGGACTTCTCCTCCTCGAATAACAGAGAATTTGTGCTCGCCCTCAATGCGGCTTTGTAGACCTCGAAACTGTTTCTCTTTTGTGTAGTCATTAAAGGCTGTGACAAAAACAACTACAGCCACAGAAATAAGAATGGCCACTCCCTCGATCCATCCTGCTTCTTCCTCTCCCTCATCGTGTTGACCAACTGTAAGAGTGTCATCATTACATGGATTCTGGTTGTGGATGTGCATTCATGTTATCAAGAATTTCACTCATATTTTTATATCTTTAAGTATCATTGAGAAAAGAAAAGATTACACTTCATTTGAGTGAAATATAACAGAATGGCTAGTCCTACAAGAAATGTACAGTAGTAGGATATCTATTCAGCTGTTCATTACTTCATGTACAGAAATATTTGCAGATCTATCAGTCTAAATACATAATTTAAAGATAAGAAAAGATTGATGGAAATGAGGGTTGAGACTAGTAGACCTGAGAAAGAGCTGGAAAATGGACTGTGAGGGTGAGGCAGCGGGACTGACAGGCAATTTGGTTAAGGATGGGTGAGATGGGGAGCTCGTCAAATGGCTAATGAGGTTGTGGGGTCTATTTGATAAATCAGAGAGAGGCTGGAAAGTAGATTCAAATAAGTTTAGTGTGATCTAATTACCTTTTCTATCAATTTTATTGAGAATTATCTATGTACCATGGAAGAAACACAAACAGGTATAACAATGAACATATATACAGAACAGCTAGACAACTGTCCAGATCACTATACAGTATATTTGTTTAGCAATTCTAAATTTATGGAACTTGTTAAACACAGAACAGGACTCAGTTACAAACAGTGGTTAAGTTTAGACTAGATTGTATGTCATGACATTTACAGATCAGTGTTACAATAGGGGAGAATGAAATTACGAAACATCTATTCAGGATTTTGGTAGTGATGGCACGGTGATAAAAAAAGTAAACGAGCATAATAATAAGAAATAAAAAGTCATACAAAGATAAATTAATCAATATTACGCTGAGTAAGTATGTCACTTTCTGCAGTCTTTAAGTTGCTGACTGATGTGAATACTGATATAATATTGTTTTTACTATAATATCACATCAGAAAAAAGTTATCTCCACTGTTCACAATTTGTATAACTTACATAAATATCTAAATGTAAATGACCCAAGATGCATGTAAAATATATTCAGCTGAGAATAACATGTTCATGTAGTAAATTATTTCCACAAAATATGATAACAGCTTTGTAATAAAATCCATATTCTTATCTTTCCCTTACAATCTATGTCTAATTTCAGTGACTACTTCTTTCTTTTACTCTATACCAATAACCTGGCAATAAAAGATTAAATAAGCGTATAACCATAATATCAATAAGGTATGGGACCTTCATATATCTCTTGCAATACATTTTATCCAAAAAGTCACCATCAATCATTTCAAAACACAGTTAAGGATAACTCCAAAAATAATAATCAAAAGTGAAAAAAAAGTGTGTGTGTGTGTGTGTGTGTGTGTGTGTGTGTGTGTGTGTGTGTGTGTGTGTGTGTGTGTGTGTGTGTGTGTGTGTGTGTGTGTGTGTGTGTGTGTGTGTGTGTGTGTGTGTGTAGTGTGTGTGTGTGTATGTATGTGTGTATATGTGTGCATATGTGTGTATATATGTGTGTGTGTGTGTGTGTGTGTGTGTGTGTGTGTGTGTGTGTGTGTGTGTGTGTGTGTGTGTGTGTGTGTGTGTGTGTGTATGTGTGTGTATGTGTATGTGTATGTGTATGTGTATGTGTATGTGTATGTGTGTTTGTGTTTGTGTTTGTGTGTGTGTGTGTTTGTGTGTGTTTGTGTGTATTTGTACTTGTATTTGTATTTGTGTTTGTGTGTGTGATTGTGTGTGTGTGATTGTGTGTGTGTGTGATTGTGTGTGTGTGTGATTGTGTGTGTGTGATTGTGTGTGTGTGATTGTGTGTGTGTGATTGTGTGTGTGTGTGTGATTGTGTGTGTGTGTGATTGTGTGTGTGTGTATGTGTGTGTGTGTGTGTGTGTGTGTGTGTGTGTGTGTGTGTGTGTGTGTGTGTGTGTGTGTGTGTGTGTGTGTGTGTGTGTGTGTGTGTGTGTGTGTGTGTGTGTTAACCCTATGATGATGGGGCGACACACCAGTGTGACGTTCCCGATGCAATATTGCATAGGCCTAGCGTAGGGGGTTTCCACTTATCGCCGGGCCCGTCGGGATTGGGTTAATTGTCGGTATGATATGTGTATTTATGTGTGTGTGTTTATCTGTGTGTTTATCTGTGTGTGTTTACTTGTTTGTGTTCATCTGTGTGTTTGTGTGTGTGTTTACTTGTGTGTGTATATGCACGTGTGTTTACTTGTGAATTTATGTATAAGTGAGTGTGCATGTGCTTACAGGTGTGCGTGCAGGTGAGTGCATTGGTGTACCTGTGAGTGTGCATGTGGGTGTGCATGTGTAAAAATTACATAGAAATATATCTATATATTTCAAAACCCTTCCAAACTTATGTCCTTACCCAGAATGACGTGCCATCACTAAGAGAGAAGAGTGACACAAAAAGCCAAAGCACTAACAATAGAAGTAGAGTCTCCAATAAGCACCATCTTTGTTGTTATCACCTACTCAACCGGAGATCACAAGCCAAGAATATCACCAGGAGGTACAGGATGTGCTAATTTACAATTTGTTGATCTGCATAGACCATCATTACTACTTCCTTCAAAAGGGAAAGAAAAAAAATCATCCTTCTCAAGTGAATGAAGGAAAAAAAAAATCCTATGATATGATGAATAAATATTCCTTTTAATTCTATATAAAAAAATGATGGTCTTTCCAGCATCAAACCTACAAAACTGAAACCAAACCAAAAAAGAACATACATAAATTAAAAACTGAGTAACCCACTGTACGTAGTGTAAATGCATGAAGTGAAATGTGGTGTCATTTTCCTCCTTCTTGTCTTTCTTTCCTCTTTCTTTTTTTCTCTGTTTATATTTAGTGTATATGTACCAAGGGAGGTTTATCACATTCTAATCCCAGACTAGACAGTCAGGACTCACAAGCATGGGTACTAACAACAAGCATTGTGGTGCTATAACACTAACAGATGTTGGACGTGGGGTGTGAAGGTTATGGGAATTACTGCTCAGAAAAAAACATATAAAATATTTTAAAAATGTGAACAGGAACATCCCATGATGTTATTGATTTCTTTTATTGACAAACTATAGTGAAATATATTCTGAATTAACTGTTGTAACCCTTAGACTGTACAGGCATCAAATGCTGTATGGATATTTTTGTTCTTTTAATGTTATCAGTGTGTATCACTCCTTTGTGAGAAAATGTGACTTAAGTCTGAACTCTTCTCAAGTTGCAGTCAGCTGTATAACTATCTTTAGTCTCAACAAAAGAAACATTAAATCAGCTACTGTTATGGAATGTTCTGGTCATCAGTTCCAAAATAGGTTTTCACATATTCCTGTAGTAACACAATTTATACCATTCTGTGGCTCTAATAAGATCTATCAGAGGGAGTTTACAGAGTACCCAGAAAAAGCTGCTTGAGTATACCGTTACTAAGTTACTATATGGAATATGCAGTTTACTGTGCCTTGTCATCTGTTTACCTTCAGTATTTCCCTCTAAATGCCATTGGTCATGAAAGGAGAATTCCAAATTCATTTAAACAACACAAAACTAAGAACTCTAAAGAAAAAAGCATCTGAAAACTGGGATGAAATATGTATTGCATAAATATATGTCATGACAATTAGAAACATTTCTCTATCCATCATTTCCTAACTAGAAAGTCCCCAGCGACACTCACCTTGTGGACCTGCAGTGATGCGGACATGGAAGAAAGAAAAAAACACAGTTTTGTTAATAAAATATAAGATCATTACAAGCTTCTCTCTCCCAAGAAAACTCTACATATGGCAAACTATACAATTCCTAAACAGTCAGTAATTATGTACATTGTATGAATAACAAAAAAAGTGATCTTGACCCATATTAAGCCATAACATTAATTCCATACTTTGGGGAGAAAAAGCAAATTGTTAAGTTAGGGGAGCTGCCTACAGATCAATAAAGTAATTACCATTTCAGGTTCAGGTAATAAATATAAGGATGGGGGAAAAATTTTCTAAAGCCTTATGACACTAATGACTAGAAGTATGAAACAAGGTCACATCCAATTCAAGATTCATTCTGCACCCTCTCCTAATCTTGGTTACCCACTTTAATCTTTCTGGCTAAGGTAATTCTACTCCAAATTTTTCCTTCTCTACATTTCAAAGGGATATTCAGCAGGATGTTCATAATCTATTTCATGGTCTGCAAAATTCTAACTTTACTCACATCCAAACCTGTATATCAATATAATTCTGAAAAGAATGAGTAATATCTAGATAATATGTATTTCAACAATGCAGAAGATTATAGAATAATACATGAAGCTTGAACCTTGCTAATGTCACAATGTTATTGACTTAATAAAGAAAAGACACACAAAGACTACAGCCAATATACCTTAATAAATTTTTTAATCCCCTTCCCTACTCCCCTTAAAAACAAACTGTCCACAGCAGAATGATCATGACCTAACCAACAATACCTGCACACTGACCTGATTTACTTTCTGCAGGGGGTTTGTAAAAGGAGAGACCTAAGGACACCACAGCAGCCACCTGAAGGATAATAAGGGTTACGTCTTGTAGCGCCTCCCACACCAAGGTGAGGAATGTTTTTGGAGGCTTCGGTGGTATGACATTGGAGCCGAAGGTTTGTCGTCGGTGCTCCATGTCACTGGCATTCCCGCTCAACCCTGCAAATGCAATAGTTATTAGCCAATGTACAGAGCAGTGTAGTTCCACATTTTGATAAAGTACTTGTAAGCTTGACAGTGGCAATTAGCAATAAGGATGAAATGGTATAGGAGAATTCCACTAAGAACTCTTGTGTATAACATAACCCTGAATCAAGCATTTTACTTACAAGACTACATGGAGCGATACAAATATTTCTTAGAAATCAAAGCAAAAATAATGACATAGGAGGAACTAGGATATATCATATCTATCCTGATTAAGGACATCTGGCTATATCACACACAAATACACAAATACACAAATACAAATACAAATACATACATACACACACACAAACACACAAACACACAAACATACACACACGCACACACACACACACACACACACACACACACACACACACACACACACACACACACACACACACACACACACACACACACACACACACA